>OY856187.1:425393545-425484791 GCA_963693315.1 Diogma glabrata
GAGAGGGGGAGAGAGAGAGAGAGAGAGAGAGAGAGAGAGAGAGAGAGAGAGAGAGAGAGAGAGAGAGAGAGAGAGAGAGAGATGAGAGAGAGAGAGAGAGAGAGAGAGAGAGAGGAGAGAGAGAGAGAGAGAGAGAGAGAGAGAAGATAGAGAGAGAGGAGAGAGAGAGAGAGAGAGAGAGAGAGAGAGAGAGAGAGAGAGAGAGAGAGAGAGAGAGAGAGAGAGAGAGAGAGAGAGAGAGAGAGAGAGAGAGAGAGAGAGAGAGAGAGAGAGAGAGAGAGAGAGAGAGAGAGAGAGAGAGAGAGAGAGAGAGAGAGAGAGGTCTAAAATGGTTTTTTATAAATTAAATAATATGGATTCGACAATAACAATTGATATTTTATTTCAGTAAAATATTAAAATAAAATAAAATTTCTGTATTTCAATTTTATAAACAAATGCATACGAATTTAATCGATTTCTACCGTCGACATTTTGGCACAGTAAGCTAGGCGAACCTCAGTTTTTGAATTGAAAAAGAAAAAAATTAAATGTTTACCTTTTTCGCTTGTTTTCCACGCTTCTCATATCAAAATTTAATCAAAAATTCTATTTTAGTTTACTCACCTTTAACAAACTGTCGCTGGTTACAACTTGTTTTGGCGTCTTTCTGTCTAAATTGCTCTAAAGTCGTCTAGTTTGTGTTCTTTAAAAATAACTCCGCAATATAAATAAAAACTTGGATCCAAAACTAAAGCATGTAAACAAATTTTAGTTTAATTTGATATACGTACCGATAAATTCATAATTTTGTAAAATATGTACCTTCCTGTCATGTTTTTATTCAATTTTAATCAGAAAATACCAAGTTTTATTTTCTTTATTTCCTTATATTGTTTATGTTTGGAGTTAGATAGAAATTTTTAAATATTTATTAACATCACTGTAAATTCTTTTATGGGGATTCGCAAACAAAAGACCAAGATAGTAACAGTGGCAGTTTTTGCCGGGTGGGATACAATTATTTGTAAAATAAAATCACTAAAATGAATCCTCTTTTGTGTTGGCTCTATCAACAAAAAATAAATAATTATAGGAAAATGTTGGCGACTATGAGCTATCGGATCCAAATATCTCTCCCACATCAATTCAAAATGGAACGAAATGGACTAAACAAAATAAAAAATCATACTTGACAGGTTCTTCGATATCTGGACCAAACAGCCCCCATACATTATGGTGAATTTTTTGGAGGTAAATAAAAAACAACAAGAATTATAACAAATTAACAACCATATTAGTGATTTAATTTAATTTTTTATCTTAACAAATAATTAAAACCTTTTAAATTTCACTGAAACGATTGATTTCATAATATATAGTATAATTGTTTATTGCTGTTGTTCTTGTAAACATTTTTGTAATCTCTAAAGCTATATTAGCTAATTCTGAACGAAGATCTGTTATAGTACTTGCAATACAAGAACGAGCATTTGAGACACTACTTGCAAACTGAATCACTGCTGTTTCTATGGCGATTTTAGCATCATTTCCTATTGATGTAAGAATTTCATTTACTTTGTTTATCTGTAAATAAAATTTAGAAATTAGTTGTTGTTTATAGTATCTTAAATTTAAATAATAATGTTAATTTGTTTACATTATCTATAACACATCCAATCGTTTCAAGTGGATTGCCTTTATCACATTCTGCTAAAAGTGATTTTAGCTTAGCAATTTCGTTTTTAATACTATCTTCATATTGTACAATAGTATCTCGAATGTTTCCAATTTCTTCCAAAGCATTATCGATACATTCTTTAACTTTAGCTGTAGCATCGCCTATAACTTTTTCCAGCGCATCACGTTGTTCTTCAAGGCATGGAGTTATGTCAGAACCAAATTGATCTATTTGGTTTTTAACTTCTTCTGCATATTTATCTACAATAAGTTGACTATCAACAAGGAGTTGTTCTAGTTTCTTTACAATATCCGTTACAATTTTATTAACTTGACCTAATATTTCAGCTATTAGAGCTTCTGCACGAATTATGAGTTCATCAATAATAGTTCGTAATGATTCGAGAAGCCCCGAGCTTAATACTGAAGGATGAGATGGGTTGAGTTTTGCAGCCATTGATCCCTAACAAATAAAAATATGTTAGGATATTAGGTTTTGTCACCTGTTGTTTTTCAGAAGTAGAACCTTATCATATTTTAAGCTAATTATTTCTTATTGTAATTATAGATACAATTTTATGTCTTTATTTACCTGAATGCAAAAAAATGCAAAACTAACACAGAATATTAGTTTCATTTTATTAATATAATTGTCCTTTCGTGTTTCGATCGTTTTGTCGTATGTTTCGTAACTAAATTGCACCATTCATAGTTATTTTCTTATATAGATATAGTTTTGATTGTCTTATCAAAAACTTATAGTTTAGAACAAACAAAACAAGTGTTTTTTTTTATAAAATTCGCAAACAAATTAATGATAACGATATAAAAGTTAAACAAGCAAATGAATTATTAGTTTAGTTTGTAGTTAATGTTTGACCCTTTTATTAATAGGCACAAACTCAGTGTATTAAATTTGAATAAAATATTTGGACAGTGTTTTCCTTATTGAATAATTTTAACGTAACAATTTTATGTTGTCGGGGTTTTAAAACAACCTTGATCGTTTATAACAATTATAACAATAAAGTCTGCACACTATTTTGTCTTACATAAATAATACAGTTTATCGATAAAAAAGCACTCACTTCGATCAACCGTAAATAATACTTATTTAATTAGTCATTGAGAATGTTTTAAGAAAGATAGATATTAGATAGATTCCTAAATTTGTATCGGTTTTTGAACTTCTATGGTACTCGTAAAGTAGATGACAGTAGCATGATTTATTGTTTTGGCTTAGGCGCAAATAGGATAACATGTTTTTATTGCTAAAATAATATGCATGAGAAAATTTTAAATTAATTACTTCGGTCTAAAAGGCCTAAGTATTACATTCATGAGCTAAAAGTGAAATTCTTACCCCCACTTTTTTTTGGCATTGCTCGACGTTTTAGGACCTACTGATTCTAAAAAAGCAAAAAAAAATGTATGTCTGTCTGCCGGTCGTCCGTCCGTCACAACCGACGAAATCTAGAAAACGGCTGAAGGGATTCGCAAAATTTTGAATTCTAAAAATAGGAACACTCAATGGTAAGAGCCAAAAGGACGATTTGTGCGATAACTGATACCGGAAGTGTGTCGAAAAAATCGTTAAGTGTGTCAAAACAAGGAAATATACATATTTTTGGCTTAAAAACATTCATTTTAAGTGATAATCAGTAGGAACAAAGAATGTGGAGAAATCTGGATGGTCGGAATTGGTATGTGAGACTAAAAACTAGATTATTGCATTATAAAAAAAATGTTGTCAAGTGTGTCAAAAGAAAGATTTTTATTTATTTTTTTACCCAATTTTTTGGGAAAAAATAAAATTAATTATTTGTTTGAAATGAAATTTTATTATTATTATTTTCGAGAATTATGGCATTATAAATTTGTCAAAAAAATTTTGTCAAGTGTGTCAAAACAAGGATTTTTTTTTATTTTTTACCCAATTTCTTGGAAAAAAATTAAATTGTTTGTTTGAAGTGAAATTTTATTATTATTATTGAGAATTATGGCATTATAAGTTTGTCAAAAAAATGTTGTCAAGTGTGTCAAAAGAAATATTTTTATTTACTTTTTTACCCAATTTTTCGGAAAAAAATAAAATTAATAATTTGTATGACATGAAATTTTATTACTATTATTGAGAATTATGGCATTATAAGTTTGTCAAAAAACTAATGTCAAGTGTGTCAAAAAATGATTTAATTTACTTTTTTAGCCAATTTTTTGGGAAAAAAATGTAGCTGTTTTTATAACGTAAATGTAATTGAAAATGAAATTGGACATGGAAATTTTTGAATATGTTATAGTTTTCGAAATATTTTTGGAATTTTGAAAAAGTTTGTATTTTTGATTTTGTAATAATTTTTTTGCAATATTTTTAGAATTTTGGAAAAAGTTTTAATATTGGATTTTGTAAGAATTTTTGGAATATTTTTAGAATTTTGAAAAATTTTAAATTTTTAATTTTATTATAATTTTTGGAATTTTGAAAAAAACTACAATTTTTGATTTTGTAATAGTTTTTGCAATATTTTTAGAATTTTGGAAAAAGTTTGAATTTTTAAGAATTTTTGGAATATAGAATTTAGAAAAAGTTTCAATATTTGATTTTTGGAATATTTTTGGAATTTTAAAAAAAGTTTGATTTTATTTAATTTTTACAATATTTTTGGAATTTTGAATGAATTTGTGATTTTGTAATATTTTCTCGAAACGCTAAATGGAGAGGCTTTTGAGTAGTTTGCTGAGTGTATCATCTTTCACTAAATTATGTTAATTTATGATCTGTTGTTAATTTATGATCTGCTAATTTTCCGGCAACGTATTGATGTTTCTTGTTAGTTTTGTAATAAATTTCTAAACAGAGATAAAAAATAATTGTTCTTTAACAAAGAGTTATGTTTGATATACATCGCTGCCCAAAACTAAAAACCATGTCCTCATAAAAATTTTGCCGAAAACTATATCAAAATCCTTTGCCGAGACGGAAGTCTTCATATCTCAGAGCTGTGAGATTTCAGCCCCTTCATATTTTTTTAGTTTTAGATTATGATTTCATTTATAAATAAATCTATCTCAAATATTTTTTATTATGATAGTTATAAATTTGTTTGATTTTGCTGAAGAAACATTGATATATGACAAGTTTGTCTTATCATTATATCAACAAATTAACCGCTGTTTGTACTTATCCGTACAAATACTACGACGATATACTGTAGCTACGTACTTAGTAAATTACGAGTCTTTTTAAATCCCATTTGATGGAATAATATTAATTATGATTTTCGATTAATATTTGAAATAAAAATTATTTTTTATTTAATTATTTAATATTTGAGATAAAAATTAATTAATTTTTTGTTATATTTTTTTGTATATCAATGTATATCCCCCAAAACAAAGACCTTTAAAATAAAGATTATACTTGTAGTTGATCTGTTGTGAACATTCATCACCTTAATTATGTAAAAAGATGCAAAATGATAAGTGTTGAATAAATTTTATTTAATTTATTTTATTAAAACTGTTAAGTTCTTAATATTATCAAAAAGTTTGTTTACGGGCAGAATTATTTTGCTGATTTTGTTCTTCAACACATTTAGAAATTTCTAAAGATTTATCACCACATTTTGATCGAGTATCTCTTATTACATTTGCAATACACGTACGAGCATCTCCAGTTCTGCTACCCACTTGAGCAGCAGCTACTTGGATTGCATTTTTAGCAGTTAGTCCCATTGTTTTAAGGCTTTCATTCATTAGAGTTACCTAAAATCAGAATTCAAAACTTTTATCGATTATTTACGAAATATTATTATTTGACTTACATTATCTATAATACATGTAATAGTTTGAATTGGCGATGAATTATTACAAGTACTAAATATTGCTCTTAATTTAGAAATCTCTTGTCTATTAACTTCTTGAATTTGTACGATTTGCTGATGACTTGATTCTACGTCTTGCATAGCTTTAGTAACACATTCTTTAATTTTAATATTTGCTTCGGCGACTATTTTATTAACTTCATCTCTTTGGGCTTGGAAACATGAGGTAGTGTGTGGTCCGTACTGATCAATTTGAAGTTGAATCTCCTGACCGTATCTTTCGACGATCAGTTGACTTTCAACAGAAAGTTGTTCTAGTTTTGCAGCTATGTCTGTTAGTAAAGCATCTAATCTTGCTGCAATGTCATTATATAATCTTACAGCACGATCAATGAGCTCATTCACAATACCGCGTAACGATTCCAAAAGGCGTGTGTTAAATGACGAAAGCAGGGGCTGTTAAAAATTAATCTTTATTTATTTATTACATATTTTGAAAAATGGAGTTTTTTATTTCACCTGAATATCTGTATGAAACTGTGGCAGCTGGGCAGATGTGGTACCCTGTAAATACAATTGTATTAAATAATATACCGTTTGATTTAAGTATATGGGTATATATTTTGCTATAACATTTCAATGCAACTGCATATTAAAAGGCTGTTTGGCGTAGAAAGTAACAGCGACAATTAACGCATTTTAAAATAACTAAATATATATAGCAAACGCGAGTTGTTAGGTTTTTATGTTGAACATTTGCTGTGATTATTTCTTAACAATATTATTTAACAGTCAAGAGTCATGAATAGTAGTTTACTTAATTGTTTTGTAAATATTTATCTGATATAATATACTAATGATTTATCTCAGAATAGACTAATGATCCAGAGTAGCTAAATTTACCAAAACTACAACAAAGTCTAATCCAAACCAAATAAACTTTAGTATTTCTCTTAAATGCGTTTTCTTTCAAAACACCCTACATAATTATAATTATTCGCGTATAGTGAGTTGAACGTGCTAATATAGTCGCAAAATTTAAAATAGAATAGAATTTGTCTACGCTTTTCAAGCGTGGTATTGAAAAAATTCATTAAATCACGAGGTTTTACTAGTTCCTGAACTACGAATATAAATTGTTTGAAAATATTTGTACAACGATAACTTTGCAGATAACACTATTTTTCATAAACACAAATATCACTTAAAAAATATCCGGTTCACTATCCGACATTTTGGCATACCTGAACTGCAAGAAATGCTAATATAATTCCAAATAAAAGTTTCATTATATGATTTTATTTGCAGATTTTCTTAATAATTTTAACTTCACTGAATCATATCAGGCCCAATATGTCTTTTATATAGAAATTGATCAAACATAATTTTTGTTAATCTACGTATAATATATAATTGAGATAAAAAACATGTCATATGTTGTTTAATTTTTTGTTTGTTATGATATTTATAATTTTATTATTTTGACTGTTTTTAATAATAAAAAATTTGAAATTATTTTCAAGTTTTAATCATAATATCGGAGGTAAATATTTTCGGCTTGATTAAACAATCACATCTTCATTTTTGTCATCGAGCCAAAATTAATTAGAAACACAATTGCTTTATTTTAGAAGATGGATTCAAATTTAAGTAAATCGCAAATACTTAAGTGTTGTTTGTTTATAAAGTTAAATGATGGACGGTTATTAAAAAGCTCAACAATTTAGTATGTAATTTAGTTTTGTTTATTTCATGAGTCAAATCAAAGTCTATTATCAATGTTATAATTTTATCTTTTCTTGATTGTTTGAGATTAAATTTCGTTCAATGACGTTATTATGATTAATTACTTTGCTTTAAATGTGAATCACGTTTAAGACGTTTATACAATTAATGAACACATTTCTTTAGATTGATTTAAAATTTTGTGTTTGTGGCTAAATAGAGCATAAGTTAAGATTATCAAAAGGATTGATATCTTTTTGATTTAAACCACTCACATGTGACATAGATAAACGAATAGAGTATGAGAAATATTTAAACGACAAACATCGTATATTGTATAAACGATGCTTTACTTTTTAAATTGTCCTGGGCAATATGTTGGAACTAAATAATTTGAGCTAAGGAAAAGCGAAAATACTGACATTTTGATAGTTACCATCAACTAATATTTAGCGTGACTCCACTTTCAAATTGTTCAAATTCAAATTGTTTTTTGTTTGTTTGCTTTCCTCTCTTTGTCTCCGAGAGAAACAGTTATGTCTTTCCATAGACGTGATTTTCATTTGATTCAAAATTGTACGATTATTGCGAGTTTTTTCTAAATCTGTAAGAAAAAATCCTACCACAAAAAATAATAGTTTCTCCCTGTATAAAAAGAAATGAAAAAAATGACGTTTTGGCTTTCATTATAACCAAACATATAATATTTGAGATTTTAGCAATGAAAAATATTTATTGGTGTCGTTAGCAAATATTGCATGTCCTTTATAACATATTTAAGTTTAATAATCACTGGAAATAACACAATAAATTTAAATTACTTTCGTAATTATTTTTATACATTTTATAAAAATTAGCACAACTATGCAGGAAGCATTTAACCTTTTTTTCGTTTGAAATTATTTAATTGTTTTTAATTTATAATTTATTAAAAAAGTATGTGGTTGTAAATAAAAGCAAATTAAAATGGCCGAGAAGAGAAATTGAATATGACATACCTACGATCACCATTTTTTATGCCTCTCTTCATACAATTTTAAAGTTATGTTTTCTCTATATATTTATATATACTCTAAGGTTACTATTTAGATGAAATCAATACATATATATGATTTTATTTTAATTATGTAAAAACCTTTTATTCATGGAGGGATCGCTCCGTTTTTGTTTTATTTTATTTTTTATCGACGGGTGTGACAGTCCTCTGTACTCCAGTTCCTAATATTACATACGAGTTATAATGAGATATCACAAATCCATGCAGTCACATGTAATATCTTAGGATTGTTGGCAGATAAACTTTTTTCAGTCAACGATAACACTTTCAGTCTTAGATAATGTATTCCTTGATGATATCAATCACGCAATTGTTTGCTTGAAGAAATGAAACTGCATATACCTACCTCGTCATACTTTATTATGATTTATTCTTCTGTTATTCATTTCTCGAAAAACAAAATTTTAAAAATATCATATACTTTTGCGTCCATCAATACCTCAGAACGCATGTTGTTGTGTTTGTGTAACCTAGGTCTTAAAAGGTATGTGTTGCGACTCATATTTTAATACCTTATACAATACAACACGTTTTATTAAAAAAATATTAGTAATAACAATAAGTACATACATATATAAAGAACCACCAGTTTTTGAACTTTTTTCAATATAAATTTTTTATAACATTTGTTATTTATAGTTTTAATAACATTTTACCATTTAACCATATTTTATTCGATTGTACATATTTGTGGCTCAGACTATAAGTGTCACCCGCTTTTCGTTTTAATTTGTGGTCGTTTACGAAAAATAAAAAAAATGATCCTTAATTGATTTTTACCGCAAACATTTTTAAACAACTCAGAAATAGAAATTTCAAAAATGCTGAGTTTGTAGGTTGGCTGCCTTGGTGTGGGATCCAAGAAATCCCACTAGTAAATTTAAAACAAAAGACACATAAAATTTTTGTGGTTGAGATTTCTGTCATCGTTTTCTAAAACAAAATAAAAAGATTATTTTGATTTTGGTACGCATTATTGCATGGTGGTCCAAACAATATTGACTACAAGTATTTATAAAATATAAAGTATGAGAATCTTTAAAAATATCTTATAAGTTTTATTTATTATAAAATATTTTCATTTTTTTAATAAAAATAAAGTGTGGCCACACATTATGTGTTGTGTTTTCTACCTAGTCTTTGCTATCAATAAATTAAAATTCTATTTCAACTAAAATAAAACTTAAATGTAGTTTTGAATATTACAAGATATACTAATTTTTCATGCCGATATTTGAATTCAATATTGCTAACTTTTCAATTCAAATAAAAAACTCATGATTAATTTATATTATTATAAAATCATTAATCTATAACTATTTAGAAAATGAAGAACTATCCAGTGGAGATTTTTCTGAACCAACAACACCCCAAAAATTTGAAAAATCTGTGTTTTTGCAAAAACATGAAATTGAACGAGGGTATTTGGAATTACAAAATAAATTAGACCAGGAATTAGAATTTAAATTAAATGAAATTGAACGTCTTCGATCATCTGGTATTCCAAATTCAAATTTAACGGAACGTAATGTTATCAAAGAAGATAACTCATCCAATCGTTCGAGCGTTATCCTTTCAGCTGATTTCAAGAAAAAATTACAACAATGGCAAATAAAAAAACATCAATCATCCTCATCGGTTAAAGAATACCACGCGATAAGTGGAAATGTAAGTAGTAAAGGAAAATACGAAATACCGCAGCCGATCGATGGCACAAAGAAAATTGATTGGAATTTGTGGAAAACAGGACAAATAAAATTAGAAGGACAAGGACTAATACAAATGCCAGAAGAAAAGGATTTGCCAGAAGATTTTCAAAGAAAATTAGGTTAGTTTGATTACATTTGTATAAGCAGTGATTTTTGTATATATTTTGTTTCGTTTAGATGAATGGAAACGAATTAAAGGTGGAAATCACAAACAAACACAACATCAACCAACACAAAGTAATGATTCGAGTTTAAAGCGACATAGTCCTAAATCCTCAGATAGCACGACGAACAAAGGCGATGATTCATCTCATGGAAATAAAAAGTTTGATTTCGATAAAGAATTACAGAAAATCAAAAGAGCGCAACAAATGGAAAGACGAGAGAAGTTAAAGTTCGAAGAACGTGAAAAAGTAGAAAAGTATTAAAAGTTAGATGTATGTAAAAAAATTTAATTCTGATCAATATTTTGTTTTTATTTCATAGGTTAAAATTAAAAAAAGTTCCAGCAAAAGAAGTAACAGTGCAAACAAGTGAAGGAATTTTGAAATTTGAAGGGATTTCTAGAAAGTTTACTAGGAAGCTATATGAATGGGAGAAGTCAAGAGGAATTGGACCAGAGTCATCCACATTTGCTTTGCTTCATCCAGGATATAGACCATTAGCTGTCGATCATATTAATCAAAATGAAGGTGATAGTGGTGAAAAAATATCTGGAATCGGAAGATCGTACTCAATGGATAGCATATCACCAATTCCTTCGTTGCCATCAATATCGAGGCAAACGTCAAGTTTATCATTAAATGATGCTGATGAGATAAAAGAAAGCAATAACTCAGCGACTGATAGGCGAATATCATCCAATCCAGAACTAGATATTAATGATTCAGATGTGCCAGATGAACCTGAAGCTATGATCGTAGAGGTTGAAGATGAGATTGAGGAAACGGCGGCTCCATTGATTGCCATTACCCCAAGATTGGAAAGACAAACGGCAGTTTATATGTATGAAAAAACAAACAAACAAATATGGTATGTTTCGCGTCATAAACAAAAGATCAAAAGTATAAAGTTATAAATTTGCTATTCGAAAATTCCATTTAAGTTCCGCTTGTTTAAAGATTTTATAATATGTATAACTAAATTGTAATTTGTTAATTTTATTTTAAGTGTGCCTGAGCCAAAGACCACATCATTTTTAAATAAATCAAACGATGGGCATCAAACGATAAAAATATTAAAACGATATATTTCTCTCCTCGAAGAACAAACGATGGGCATCAAACGATAAAAATATTAAAACGATATATTTCTCTCCTCGAAGAAGATATCAAAGGAGCAGAAGACTTAAGAGTAAGCTTTAATTTAAAATATCTTGCATTTTTAGGTGCTATTATTATTTTCCTGTATTTTCAGACCTTAAAATTGCACGTTCAATTAATTTATGACTCTCTAAACACTATTCCCATTCATGCAAGACGGACAAATACAAAACGCTACGAATTAATCAAAGAACTATGTATGGAAATGAAAAATATGGTAAGTAATGAATAGATCGTTTTTTTGGGGCTCTATTCCCGAACACATAAGGTGCTAGTATAGTATAGTATTAAATTTGTATTTCGTAGCACTAAAATATTTCAGATTGGTGTTACGGAATACGAATTTCACAATGTTGTCTAAACTCATAACATTGTTAGCATATAGGTATGTGTTTGGGATGAGATAAGAGATTGCTCAATTTTAACTTTCCGTTTCAGTTTAATTCATCAAAAATGGATAATTCTAGCGGAATTCATGAAAGGGCTGTATTTTTATTTAATCAAATGAAGCAATATATCCAAGGTGAATATTTTTGATGTGGTGTCCTTATAAGTTTGGTGCATATGTTGTTTATAAGTCTCTCACTTGCACAAATTTAACAATTCATTAATCTTTCTTGATTTGAATACTCTGATATTTAATCGAACACTTATACTTAGTCGATTTAGTTATATAAGTGATTCTCCATGGAATGTGCTTTTATTATTAATCATATTAGTTGACTAGAACACTCGGCTTATTTCTATTAAAATACTTTTTCTTGACTGCCAAACGGACATTGGTCCTACGAGTTGAAATCGTGACACTTTTTATGGGACCCAAACCCAAATTCTCGAAAAATTTTTGCTGTTTCTTTACATTTAGTATAATTGTTTTTACCTCTAATCTGAGAAATAATGATAATAAGCAGTTGTTTTTTTTAGTTTATTAGAAATTGAGCTTCCTAAAACTGAACTTCCAGATTATAAATGATATTTTGAAATACAAATTTAAAAAATGAAATGGGAAATGACCCGAGCATAAATTTTTCAGGGCTCAAATAAGGCCCTGATTGGGACCTGATTATGAGTTAACGCTTTTTCCCTATCAGGTCCTGATTGGGATTAACGAAACAGACCCTGATTGGGATAATCGGATCAGACCCTGATTGGGATAAACCATACTTTGATATATATACATGTATACATATATATATATATATATATATATATATATATATATATATATATATATATATATATATATATATATATATATATATATATATATATATATATATATATATATATATATATATATATATATATAAATATATATATATATATATATATATATATATATATATATATATATATATATATATATATATATATATATATATATACATATATATATATATATATATATATATATATATATATATATATATATATATATATATATATATATATATATATATATATATATATATATATATATATATATATATATACATATATATATATATATATATATATATATATATATATATATATATATATATATATATATATATATATATATATATAATGATATATATATATATATATATATATATATATATATATATATATATATATATATATATATATATATATATTAGACTGGTCGTTAAAAACTAAATTTTCCGAGACGCCCCCTAGAAAAATTCTTTGGGGTCAAAAAACCACAATGGCATTATTTTTTTTGTTTTTAAATCAAAAGAACACGTGCCGCAAAATCGTTGAAGTTGATTTTTTGTTCGTAGACGTAAAAATTCGTAGATTTTTTCAAATATCTCATAAAATATGCAGATGTCAAAAAAAATCACATAACCATTTTGGTAGGAAATTTAATTCTCTACAAAAAAAGTCCATGTCATTTTTTCCCCAAAACGTATAGTTCTCATGATATTTTGAAAATGAACTTGTAAGTTTTCGTAATTTTTAAAAAACATAAAAAATAAAGATGACGAAAAACTCCTAATTTTCTTCTTATGCTATAGAATGAAATGTATAAAAAAATAATCGTGACAAAAAAAATCAAAATTAGTACTTTTTCGTCGAAATTTTCATCATTTGGTTTTACGAGTTTCGAAGAATTTCAAGTTTTATTTCAAAATATCATCAGAAATATAGGTTTTAGGAAAAAAATGACTTGGACCTTTTTTGTAGAAAATTAAATTTCCTGCAAAAATGGTTATGTGATTTTTTTTGACATCTGCATATTTTATGAGATATTAACAATTTTATCAAAAAATAAACTTCGATGATTTTGCGGCACGTGTTCTTTTCACTTAAAAAAAAAAAAATAAAGCCGTTATGGTTTTTTGACCACAAAGAATTTTTCTGGGGGGCGTCTCGGAAAATTTAGTTTTTAACGACCAGTCTAATATATATATATATATATATATATATATATATATATATATATATATATATATATATATATATATATATGTATATATATATATATATATATATATATATATATATATATATATATATATATATATATATATATATATATATATATATATATATATATATATATATATATATATATATATATATATATATATATATATATATATATGTATATATATATATTAGACTGGTCGTTAAAAACTAAAAATTTTCCGGGACGCCCCCTAGAAAAATTTTTTGTGGTCAAAAAACCACAACCGCATAATTTTTTTAAATCAAAAGAACACGTGCCACAAAATCGTCGAAGTTGATTTTTTGATAAAATCGTTAATATCTCATAAAATATGCAGATGTCAAAAAAATATAAACATTTTTGTAGGAAATTTAATTCTCTACAAAAAAAGTCCAAGTCATTTTTTTCCTAAAACCTATATTTCTGATGATATTTTGAAATAAAACTTGAAATTCTTCGAAACTCGTAAAACCAAATAATGAAAATTTCGACGAAAAAGTACTAATTTTGATTTTATTAGTCACCATTATTTTTTTATACATTTCATTCTATAGCATAAGAAGAAACTTAGGACTTTTTCGTCATCTTTATTTTTTATGATTTTTATATATTACGAAAACTTCATTTCGTTCATTTTCAAAATATCATGAGAACTATGCGTTTTAGGGAAAAAATTGCTCATACTTTTTTTGTAGAAAATTAAATTTCCTACAAAAATGATTATGTGATTTTTTTTTGACATCTGCATATTTTATGAGATATTTTAAAAAATCTACGGATTTTTCAAATGATCAATTTAGACGATTTTGCGGCACATGTTCTTTTGATTTAAAAAAAAAATAATGCGGTTGTGGTTTTTTGACCACAAAAAATTTTTCTAGGTGGCGTCCGGAAAATTTAGTTTTTAACGACCAGTCTAATATATATATATATTAGGGTGATTCAAACAATCATTATTTTTTTCGAAAAAAAGTGGTAGTGAAAAAACGATTTGAAATGACGAAAAAATAACGCCTGCATGCTGAAAAATTTTTTACTCAAGATTTAGATGTCGCGCAATTCGATTTTATGTATTAAAGGTTTTTTTTCATAAAATTTAGATAATATCATTATTGCCAGTGTAAATATATATATTACGAAAAAACCACAAGAGAACCTTCTTTGTAGATTATTTTATTCTAAACAAAATAGTACATTATGATGCTCGGACGTAAAGCGAAAGATTTTGGACGTTTGTGGAGTTTGCAAATCGAGGCGTTAGCCGAGATTTGCACCCACATTAAGTCCAAAATAGCTTACGTCCGTGCATCATATACTATTTTATATGCTACCATATATACTACCATATATCATATACTATAGTAAAATCGCCATATATCATATACTATCCACACATGGCCAAACCGCGGCTCTTTGAAAGAATAAATGCGGCTCTCGAAAAGAAATGAAAAAATTAAATAATATTTAATAATTCATAAAAATTGTAACAAAATTAGAAGTAATACATATAATTTATAATGCTGTGTATTATAATATCATTTAATACAATCATATTATTATATTTAGGTCCGTCCTCCTGAGCAGAAATTAGTTAGGGAAAACCTGAATACAGTCAGGGCGTGATCAGGGCCTGGTCAGTCCTACAAGGGCAATCCCTATCAGGGCAATCTGATGTGGGCCTGTTCCGGGCCTGATTTAAAATACCCTTTTAGGGTTAACCTTATTTGAACATATCCGGCCCTGCTCAGGTTTTTCGTATTTGACCCCTACCTGAAATTTCAATTGGTTAAAATTCACTAGAGTATTATCCATTTTAGAAATATATAGTTAAAATCGTTTCATGTATATTTTAGTTATCGCTTCTCGGCTGAAAGACTATAATAATAGTGATTAAGGTGGTATGTATGTTTAATTTCTTTCCATTGTAATTTTTTTATTTTAATTTGACTAATTTATGTATATATTATATAAATATATATCAGGGTCTGGTCCGGATACCCCAATCACGACCTGATAGGGCAAAAGCGTTACACTCGTGATCAGGGCCCAATCAGGCAGCCCTACCAATGCCTGATCCGGGTTAGGGCAAACCTGATGAGGGCATTACTTGAGCCCTGACAAATTTCTGCTCGGGCTGTCGAAGTTACTACTTTTGGAGTTTTTTGCGGCTTTATTTTAATTTGATACTACTTTACTTCGCGAATCAATTTCATAATCCGCTGTTATAAATAAATTTAACTAGTTTTATTATTTAAGGTTATACGTTTAACATATTCTAGTTGACTAAAAATAAAATCACCTGTATTTGTCTCAAATTAATGCACAAAAATCTTTCTCAAAATCAAAAGTCTTTCCTTTTGGATTCGTTTGTTTTTCTATGATTATCTTATTTTGCAATTTTTTTATAAACAATACTTTTGATATATTATCTTTAGGTAATTTGCCGACGTTAAATTTAATGTATCCTTTAATATTCCAATTAAAAAATGAATAAGTTCATAATTAAATAGAATTAAAATACACGCGCAAATCCGACATATGCTACCTCAACCGCTTCTACATCTACGACAGTAAGATATTACCCTAAACCAAAAAAATGAATAATTGACCATAATAACGGAATTAAAAACTTAAGGAAATTGCAAGAAAAAAAACGGTGATTTCATTGATTTAATGGAACCTATCAGAAATTTCCTCAAAGAAAAAGAAAAATACTATCTGGAATTAAAGGATGATGAATGGATTAATGACTGTATGTTTTTGACTGATATAATGGAGCATCTGCAATTCCTCAACCTAGCATTACAAGGAAAAGATAAAGTTATTACTGATCTTATTCAAACGATTCTGAGTTTTATTAAAAAAATTCTTTTTTTTCAACGAGATTTAACAACAAAAGTGTTTAACCATTTTCCTCGTCTGAAGAACAGTCTCTCTAAAATTAATGATAACAAACTGAGTGAATACGACAGTAAGTTAGCAGAATTATTAAAATACTTTCACTTGCAATTTAATGATCTGAATAATTTAAATATTTATCTTAATTTACTTGTAAATCCATTCGAGACTGACATTATTAACGAGGGCTTATTGATTCCTTGTTATATTTTGAATGACAGTGTCTCAGGAGAAATGGAATTACTAGAGCTACAGGAAGATCACATTCTTAAAATGCATCACAAAGCCACACAATCTCAAAATGAGTTTTTGAAACTATAGTGTCTTAATCAAAGTTTTTTTTTTTTTTTTTTTTTTATTAATTAGTTAGACATGTTTAGCACACTAAATATGAAATATTCATTATTTAGACTCTTTGAATATCCGAAGATACCATGTCAACTATAAAGGAAGGAGATGAGGAAAATGGAAGGAGATGAGAAAAATGGAAGGAATGAGGATATAGGAATAACTATACTGATTCTTTTAAATGACGATGGACATTTTCTTTAAACATCTGAGGAGAATATTCATCGGGAAATACGGAGCCGGGCATTGAGTTCCATAATTTGACCACTCTATTAAAATAATCGTTCTGGAAGGACATAGTTCTACAACGAGGTATTTGGACAGCAAATGGGTGAGATAACTCTGAAGTTCTTGTTCGTCGATTAAATTGCGCACACAATGGAAGGATATTTTGAATTTCCTTAGAGGAGAATTCACTAAAGTTATATTTATAGTAGATTGACAATTCAGCCACATTTCTTCTGTGCTGGAGTGAATCAAGCTGATCCGTTAGTTTGGTATTACCAATCAACCGTATTGCTTTTCTCTGTACAGAGTCTAGACATTTTATTGTTGACTGACAAGCACCTCCCCAAACATGACAGCAGTACTCCATACATGGACGAATAAATGACTTGAAGATTAGCAAAATTTGCTCGGGATTGAAATACTTTTTACATCGACTCAAGAATCCTAATTTTTGCATTGCAGATTTAGCGAGGTTGAACACATGTTTATTCCATTTCAGGTTACTTTGAATATCCACTCCAAGAAGTCTAACTGATTCAACCTCACGCAATTCCTCATGGTTTATCTTAATAGGGAAATTTTTATGTCGTTCTATTCGTGAAAGACGACATAGTTTTGTTTTGGTTGGATTAAATGAAACAAGATTACGATCACCCCATTCCATTATACGAGCCAGGTCGTTGTTGATAGAATCAATTAGCAGCTCTCTATCAGTGGTAACTGCAGTATGAGATCGAAATTTAGGAGATGCATGTGATGCATGCAATGTGCTGTCATCAGCAAAACTATGGATTGGGTGCACTGTGGAATTAAGTAAGTCATTAATGTATAGAAGAAACAAGGTTGGTGAGAGTGCAGAACCTTGGGGAACCCCAGCATTGGTTGTGAAAATATTGGATGTGATACCATCTAAATTAACATGAAATTGGCGACCTGTAAGAAAACTATGAATCCATGAGACAGTAAGATGGTCTATGCCATAAGATTTTAATTTAGCTATGAGATTTTTATGCCACACTTTATCAAATGCTTTAGAAATGTCAAGTGAAATACTGAATGTTTCACCATGGTTTTCCAGCGATTTGTTCCAGAGATGGGATACGTAGGCTAACAGATCACCTGTTGCATGACTTCTACGAAAACCATACTGCTTATCATCTATAATTCGCGACATTTCCAAATAATCTATTAGATTGTAGTTAACATATTTTTCAAATATTTTAGCCAAAACCGACAGAATTGCAATTGGTCTATAATTGTTAGGGTCTGTCTTACTGCCTTTCTTTGATATGGGTTGAACGCTGGCCAGCTTCCAAGAATCGGGAAATATTCCGGTTTTATAAGATAAATAGAAAATTTTTGTTAAAATAGGAGCTAGTTGTCTAGCAAAGTTTTTAAGAATGAGGGGTGGGACACCATCGGGACCAGCGGATTTGTTGATATTGATAGAAAGAAGCATTTTCCGTACAATATTGCAACGAAAAATGATTGGTTTCATTTTCGTTTCAACTGGGGAAATGATTGTAGGAGAATGGAGAGGTTCAACTATGTTTGAGTTTTCTGCGAAAATATGACCCAAAAGATTTGCCTTCTCTTTTGAGTCGCTCACGGGAATGTCATTCAGAACTAAGGTTGGAATAGAGGATCGAGTAAAGTTGCTTTGGACTGATTTAACTGCTTGAAAAAAACTACGTGAGCCAGATGGGTGCTCGGCGAATTTCTTTGCTTTCTTCTGGATAAACGCATCTTTGTCCAAGTCTATTTTGTATTTACTAATATTTCTGGCTTTCTTATAGGCGCTATGGGTTTCAGGTGTTTTATTTGAGTTATACGTCTTAAATGCTTTGCGTTTATTCCTCACTGCCTCATCAACATCCCGCGTGAACCAAGGCTCAGTTTTAGGAGTGATTAATCGATTTGGAATAAACCGCCGCATTCCGTCTTTTATAATTTCAGAAATCCTTATTGCCGATGTGCTAGGATCTTGATCAACACAACAAATAGTTTTCCATGGTGTTTGATCATAAAAGTTTCTCAATCCCTCCCAATCAGCGCGATTATAATTCCAGACGCGACGAGGATTTGCTTTAATTGGCGTCGGTGATGTAAATTCTACTATTGCTGATATTAGTAAATGGTCCGATGTTCCCAGGGGTTGTTCAACTTTTGTCTTCGTAGTTTCTGGTTCGTTTGTCAAGAACAGATCCAGCAAATTATTGTTATGATGTGAATTGTCTGCGATTCTGGAGGGACACTCTATCATTTGCGTCAAACCGTGATAATCTGCGAATATCAGTTCAGCTTGTCTTCCTACATCGTCAGTGCGCGATGAAAACTTAAGCCATTCTTTATTATGAATATTAAAGTCTCCAAGAATGACCAGTCTTGCTTTGGGATAGTCCGTGGTAATCTTTTCTAGATTAGCCGAAATTTGATCGAAAAAAGTACATCCAGGGGGGGAATTCGGAGATCTGTATAATCCTATTATAAACATAGTTTCATCAACACCTGAGATCTTCAGTGCTATAGAATTATGGTGCTTAGAGTTCAACTCGTAGGCCTTAATTCTCATACATGAAAGTGAATTTCGAACAAATGCACAGACACCATGCTTGTTATAAAAGGAATGTTCCAATTCGTAACTAGGCATCCGGTATTTATCAAGATCCAATTTCGATGATTTACCACTGACAATTGTTTCCGTAAGAAATAATATGTCAGGTTTATTTTTTTCGATGTGGTGATGAACCTCGTTTAGGTTCGAGTTTAGTCCTCTTATGTTTGTGAAATCAATTCTAAGCTGTTGGTTCACTTTGCGGCCATTTTGTTGAGACTGAGACTTACCCCTTGACATTGTAGGTGCAGTGACAGAAATTCGACCAGGTCTAAATTTCAACACTACACAATACAAGAAAATCTGGGTACCTCCGTCACAACAGTACGACACTAGATCGCAGCTGTAGCACGATAACTAAGAAACAACCGGGGGTAAAGACACTAAATAATAAGGATTTTACTAAGTGTATAAACTAATGTATTTATTTATCTGATTATACTTTATACTTAAGGAATAAAAAAAAATGTTTGAGGGAGAATATTTATGGATTTCCAGAAACAATCAATAAAAGATAAAGAGCACTCTTGCAATAGAAACTAAATATATAATTTAATGCTATTTTACCTTTAGTGATCAAAAGGGGTGGGTATTAAAAATAATTAAAGATACTGTACTATTACGGCAGCAGGCAAAAAAAAAAACAATACATTTGCAGTGATGAAAATTGACCATAGATTTAGTTTTTATCAATGGTTGGGTTTAAGAAATTACTTTAAAACAAGTGGCGAGAGATAGCATTAAATTACAAAATTAGAATATGTAACAAATATATATATATATATAGTAAAATAAAATGTATACAACCTGCCAATTTTTAAAATCGGTCAATTATTTTTAACTTTTAACACTTAAAAAAAAAACTTTCTCTGGGGGCGTGTCTTGTTGGTGAAAGAGGATTGAATTTAAGAATCTTTTTTTTTTAAACGGAGATGGGAATATTACTTTCTTTCCCCCAAAGTACCCCAATTTGAAAAAAGCTGCTGCCAGATTACTGTCCATATTCGGTACAACATATTGTTGTGAATCACTTTTTTCAACAATGAAGTTTATAAAATCAAACCACCGTTCACAACTTACAAATGAGCATTTAACGGAATTAATTCGTACTGTGCTAACAAACTATGAACCAGATTTCAGAAAATTCACGCCCAACTTAAAGACAAACATGCCATCTCCCAGCAAGCATGTCATGTAACAAAATTTAAATATGTATTTGTGTGGATTTATTATAACCATAAATATATATTTGTTTTTCAATAAAATAAATATTTTCAAACAACTGATACTTTTGAAATTTTTTATTTTTTATGTTGGCTCCCGTAACGAGAGATTATTGTACTGCGGCTACACGTGCAGTGAAGTTTGGCCATCTCTGAATTTAACTATACTAATCATATACTATATTTTTGTCCTATATCATATAGTATATATCAATATATCATATACTATTTTTTATTTAATTTTATTTTTTATTCGTCCGAGCATCATCATAATGTACTATTTTGTTTAGAATAAATCAATCTACAAAAAAGGTTCTTTTGTGGTTTTTTCGTAAAATATATATTTACACTGGCAACAATAATGTTATCTAAACTTTACGAAAAAAACCTTAAAAAAAAAATAATAGAGTCACAATAAAAAAAATCCTTCTTACTCCTAAATTAACTCAAAATTATCTCAAAATACGAAATAAACATTTATTTAAGTCAAAATCCCAAATATTTAAGTCACTGAGACCAGGGGACTGGTAATTTATCAATTTATCAGTATTTCGCTAAAAAATGACAAAATTACGTCTAAAAAAAATAAACGGATTCTATATCAAGGCAATACATATTCACGACGTATAAAACTACAAAATTACCTGTAACTAAAATACTTTTTACGAAAATACTTGCCAGGGGACTGATAATTTGACTGGGCAAAACACGATCTTGTTAGTAATGATGACTGTTTTGATTGATAAAACCTCGGACTAAGTAAAACACTTGCAATATTATATTTATTGAACTCTAATTAATTACTGTGACGAGCGATAACTTAAGCAGTCTACAGACCTTCAATCAATTTGCACAATCAATTGAAAACGAAAATAAACGAAATAAAATTTAGGGGATTTTTACACTAAATTTTATTTCGTTTATTTTCGTTTTCGAATTGATTGACAAATTGATTAAAGGTCTGTAGCCTGCTTTAGAGAAATATGAATTTCCGATATTTTCAATGTGTTTTGATTGGGCAGGAGAATGATAACAAATTCGTGTGACAAACTTTAATAGGATATATCTTATATGAAATATTGAGTAATGTTATGATTTTTTACACATTATTAAAGCATCATTATTCAAGATTATTGCTACAGTGTAAATTTGTCTCTACACACTTAGAATCATTGATTATTTAGTTTACCAGCTTTGCTTTCAAGGTGGCACACGCCAGGGACTGATAATTTGACGTTTTAAATAATTTTTTTTGTAAGAAATATATTTCAAAACGGGTGACCTGCTAGACATCGTTAAGGCTTACAAATTTCATTTGAAAAAAAAATTTTTTTTTCATATTAATATACGAAATAAGCCGAGCCGTCCGAAATGCCCATGTTTGTAGAACTACCCCCCATATTATATATATAATATATTATATACAAAAAATTAATTAAAATAAAATAAAAAATTACAACGGAAAAAATTAAACATAAACCACCATAATTACTATTATTATAGTCTTTCAGCCGAGAAGCGATAACTAAAACATACATGAGACGATTTTAACAATATATTTCTAAAATGGATATTGCTCTAATGAATTTTATAAATTGAAATTTTAGCTAGGGGCCAAATACGAAAAACCAAATCTGCGCATGATATATTCATAAAAAGGTTAACCTTAAAACGGTATTGTAAATGAGGCACGGAACAGGACCACATCAGATTACCCTAATAAGGCTTGCCCCTTTCTGTATTCACCAGGACCTGATCACGCCCAGACTGTTTTCAGGTTTTCCCTAACTAATTTCTGCTCGGGGACTGATATTGAGATCTATAATTAAAGAGTGCTATGTAGTTGTTTTGTATTAATAATACATTATTAAAAAATTATATCTTAACACATTTTCATTTACTGGAAACTGGACAAACGAAATCAAAATGAATTTTTAATTCATCTAAATGAACATATATAAATTTTAAATTTATAATACGTCCAAATTTGTGCATATATCCATTAATTTAAATATTCAATTTTAGATCTCCTACGACATTTCTCCAAAGATAATGAGGATGATGTACCTGCAATAAGCATAACACCTGCTGAACTTTCAAATCGAAAAACACAAAATTTTGAAAATAGCATTGCCACTGTAACATTTATACCAGAGATTATGTCTAATTCTGTAAGAGTGCATCAAGTTCAAATATTACATGATAACGATAATAATCAATCTACAAAACCAAGAGAAACATTGCGAGATACAATACAAAACGAACCAACAGAACAGGAACAAAAGTTAATCAAATCTGATCTCAGTGATGAAAAAACAAAACAAATTGCACGTTCATCGAGTAACGGTACTAAACGAAAAGTTAAGTTAAGACGTATGGGTTCACGACAAAGTAGTAAAACTGAAACTGAAAGTGATGAAGAAACACAAAACATTGTATTAGAAACACCAAGAAAAAGTAAACGAAAAACAAGTCGGGCAAAAAAACAAACAGAATTAGAAAAATCTGAAGATGTTCCATCACAATCAGATGATATAGTTTATATACTTAAAATTAAACCAAGCTTACAAAAATATTCAGAAATTAACAATAATAACAGTACTAATGATGTCAATGATAATATTTTAATTTCTCCAACAGAAACATGTGTTGAATTAATTGATGGCTCAGCAGAGAATCTAACGCCCACTACAACATCATCTGTTTTTGTGAAAACAAAACGTAAAATATTTACATCAGTTGATGGTATTACTGAAAATATGACAGCAGTTATTGGACGAGAGCTTGAATCTTCAAGTGCATCGGATAAAAATGAGAACGAGCCAACTGTGATTAGTATGAATCAAACAAAAGAAATTGAAGATAAAATTATAAAAAATCTGCCTCCACTACCACTACAATCACCATTAACACAAAGAAAATTGGAACATAATAAAAATGTTATATCAAAAGAACTTTCACCATCAATACGATTAATGATAGCGAAATACAATGAACGTTTATCTGCAGAACGAACATGTAGTTCACCTATTAGCTCTGGTTCGTGTTCCCCAATTGGATGGCGTTCACCAGTTCTAGATAGACGGGTGAAAACACAAACACAAAAATATCAAGAAAAAGTTATTGGTATAACAAAATCATCGAGTGTTGGCAGTTTGCAGAAGAATTTTTTAAATTTAGGCAATGTTGAAAAGTCAAATAGTTTTAATGATAATGATGCAATCTGTGATATTGCGCGTAATGTAAAAAAGTCATCAAGTGCGGGGAGATTAGAAACACAATGGAAATTAGTTAACATAACTGATAATACAAATCCAATGAATAATCAACAGCTAACGTGTTCTGCATTCAATAGCGATGATGTGAGTAACATATCTATTGAAACGATAAAAGCGGATGTAGTAACAACTCCTGAAATTATAAAGAAAGAACGATTATATATTAAAAAATGTGAAACCCATCCGGTTGCAGCACAAAAAACTGGAGCAATTAAAAAAATATCTGCACTACATCAGAAGGAGGATCCTCTTTATAGGCGATATGTTTCCGAATCCGATGCAGCACAGCCAAATAAACACGATAATGCTGTTCCAAAAATATCACGAAAATATGAATCAAAATCATCATCACTAAAGCTACGAACAAAAGAATGTAAACTTGAAACTCGTAATCTTGTTCAATCAGCACCTGTAAGTCCGAATGAGCCGAGTTTACCTAAAACACCAATAACTGATCGTGCATTGAAACTATTAAAAGCAAAAGAGGAATTTTTTAAACCACCAAAACCACCAACGAGCAAGGAAATTTGGAATAACCGTCTTAGTCAAATAAGTATGGAAAGTGATGAAAGTCAAAATGAATGTGGTTTAGTAAAAAGTGCAAGTGTTGGTGTTATAGGTGCATCAACATCATCTGATGTTGCATCGAATCAAAGTGGCTATGTTTCATTACCAAGAAATTCCAAATCTCCTGCAACAGAGGAATCTAAATCGAAAAATCGATTTGGATTATCAAATATTGCATCGAAATTGCTTAAGGTTAAATTACGTAGAAGTAGTAAAGATTTAACTAAAATGAATACTGTATCGACATTATGTCGACAAAGTTTAGTTGTTGATTTTTCAGATGCGAAAAAGAATCCGGATGGGAAAACAAAATCAAAAACTAACACACCTGACCCTATAGTACCATTAGCGTCATCAGCATCATCATCATCTCCGTTTAATTTTCGATTTCGTAAAAATGAAAAGAAAGATCCACAAAAAATTTTAAAATCAAAAAGTGTAAGCACTGTAATTGAATAAATTAGTTGTAGTTGTTTGTAGTTTATAGGTGTTAGAGATTCTATGAGGTAAAAATTAAAAATTAAAAAACATATATTTACGTTATCATATTACTTTTATTTATGAATTTAAAAATGAAATTGTTCTTTTTGAAAAATTAACTAAGGAACGAACCAAAAATTATTTTGTATTTTATTTGAAATAATTTGTGAAATGATAAGAATCGAAATAATAAAAACATATAAATGTTTAAAAACAAATTGCCTGAATGTTTATATTAATAAAAATAAAAATTTACTTCTAAACAGACTGAGAATTGAATTGCTAATAAACGTAATCTTTAAAAATTTCATTTAACGGTTTAAACGTTAATTTGACAATTGTGTTGTAAGTTTTATCGGAGACGTTAATTTATAAAAAAGTCTTAAAACAAGTTCGAAAGATCAGTGTATAATTTAATTTAATAAAACTAAACATTCAAAAGCCACTCAATCATGAACCCTAATTTTCATAAAAAAATTTTATTTCTGTATTAAAATGATTTCAAATTGAACATAACCTCTAATTAAATTGATTAGCCAAAATTGATAGGAATCTATCTATATATCTATTGTGTGGTCGACAATACCATAACTAAACATGAAAAAAGATATTAATTTTAAATAATTTCTCAAAACTTTTCAAGAGTCGTCAAAGAAATGGTAAAAATTATGTGGTTTTAGAGAAAATCTATTATTATGATAGTCACAATAGAAAAATATTTGTCAAAAAATATTATTGAATATTTGTGGGCGTTCTTTTGATTAATAATAATAATTTTATTTTATTTTGTTGAGGAAGTAGTTGATTTTCTATTGAATTATAATTATCATAATCATAAAATTAGATTTGAACTTGAGCTTTCAAGATTTATTAATTTATTTTTATTATTATTTAAGATTAAGGAGTTTAAGTACTTTATACTACTGCTAAATGCAACTATTGTATAAAGGTATTGAAATTTATTATAATAATTTTTATTTATGTTACAATTATTATGCACGTAAGAGTTTCATTAAAATTCTGATAAAGGGGCTTTATTTGTTTAAACAAGCAATTGAGATATTTCTTTGTTTAACGGAAACATGCATGAATTCGAATGCTGATATTCTAATATAAAGTTTTTTTTAAGACACTTGATATATAGCAAACAGTTCGTTATTTGTTAAATGTTTCAACATTTTAAATTAATCAGAAATATATGCGTATATCATAAACATAAAAAATTTCCCATTTCAACTACTTTGTTATATAAATCTATACATTTTTAAAATTTATAAAAAGTCGTAGGAATTTGCACCCACTACCTCAGAATGCATTTTGTTGTGGGGTCTAGGTTTTAAAAGGTTTTTATGTGTTGTTGGGATACATATTGTAACACTTACTACATAACACATTTTATTTAAAATACAATACATTAAAATCTTTTCATTTTTACCATTATTTGAGATTTTTTGACATTATTAAATTATTACGTAAACAAAACTGATGCAAATTTTGGGTGGTTCCGTTATTTGTGGGAGCGAATCGCACACGAACCTTTAACGGCAGATGTCCAGCTTTTTAAAAAATGATAGAAATATTCAATATTTATAAAATTTATTTATTTTTTTTTAATAAAATGTGTTGTGTAGTAGGAATTACAATATGTGTCAAAACAACATATAAAAACCTTTTAAGACCAGGGTCCCACAACAACATGCGTTCTAATCTAAGGTGTTGATTGACGCAAATATGTTTTTTTTCAATTTTTTTATATTTTTTTTTATAGAAGGAATAACTAAACAATAAATGCTATCGCATATAAAATATGACATAGGCCAATATTTCATGATAGGATAGAAAAAATAAAAATAAAAAAAGGTAAACAGCAAATTTGTTTCAACAATTTGCAGGAACAAAACTAAAATGTGGTTGCTAATAAACATGTGGCATATTCCTTGATCTTGCGACGCACTTCCTTCCTCAATTATTAAGGCCCATACATAGAGTTAGTTATATATTGTAGGCTCGATTGTTCGATCAAGCAATATCGTGCCATTATCAAGGAATACTCCATAGCTAATATCGGATTTGTCACAACCGTAGAACAAAATTTAAAAAAATTACAAATAAAAAAATTGATCCCTTCGTGCGGAGGGTTCAATTATTAAAATACTTTGACTCAAACGGCCGTTATAAACCCATACATGGTTGTACAACTGGTCCAGTAATGGTCCACTACTGGCAGCCAGTAACGCAGCAATGGCTGAGTACTGGCAACCACGACAGAGCCATTAATATAATTTTACTGGATGATAACTTCGGACAATAAATGGTTGACATTCATGAGCCAGAGAAAAAACAACAGCAATGGCCCATACAAGATGGTACAGTTGGCCTAGTAACGGGCCAATAATGATGACCAGCATTGTAGTAATGACCAAATCCTGGCAACCGTGACTGGGCCGTTAAAAAATATATACATTATTATCATACGTAAATTTAAATAAATTAAATACGAACTAATTTAAAATAAAATAAAAATAACGGAAAAAATTCAAAACTCCCCATACAACTGGTTCAGTTACAAGAATGGCTTAGTATTAACAAACATGACTGCCAGTACTACGCCATTAAAAAAAATATAAAATAATATTTTCATACATATATTTAAATAAATAATTTACAAAATAATTAAAATAAAATAGAAATGAAAATCAATTAAAACATATACCAACCTTTTCTATATTATCATCGTATTTCAGCCGACAAGGCGATAACTAAACTATATGTGAAATTTTTTAAATTATGTATTTCTAAAAGGGATAATACTCTAGTGAAATTTAAAAAAAATGACATAGATTGGCAAATTCATGGCTACAGTACTGGCCCAATAACAATAGCCAATTAATGTAAACCATTAACGGGCCATTGCTTGACCATTCAAAGTAAACTGCACTGGCAATTTTCTATAAACGGTAGATTGGCCGATTCATGGTTCCAGTAATGGCATGATAACAATAGCCAAGTAATATTTACCATTCATGGGCCAGTGCTTGGTCATTCAAAGGTAACAATATATTGGCTGTTTTCTGTAAACCATAGATCGGCCGATGAATGGTTCTAGTATTGGCCCAATAACAATAGCCAAGTACTGTTAACCATTAATGGACCAGTGCTTTGCCGTATGTCAATGTCTGGCAAAACCTACTTGGGAAGCTTTAATTTACTCGAATTAGGGTAACCTTTCAAGGCAACTCCTGATGCCGAATAGTATTTTGTTGAGGCATACCCTAGCATGATCTGGGACATCAGAGTAAACTAGGACAAGTTTTAATAAAGTATTTCACATCCAACCCCATTTCGTATGCCCTATTGGTCCTAATTGAAAGCCTATTTCATTTTATCAGATTTCATTTTTTTAAATTCACTAGACAACCAGTATAAAAGTTAACTGTAATTATTATTTATTTCGATTAGATCAATTAGATTATCCTTACTTAATATTGACCTGACGAGAAATTGCCTAAAGTATTAATTATTATATCATCGATATAATATCAAAAACACATAAAATGTTATATATAACCTTAACCTTTCAAAGATTCCGAAAAGCAAGAACTTTAAAATCTAATAAAATAAAAAGAAAGTTTTATTGTTTTTGTGCTTTTCGGCGAAATTAGAGAAAAAGAATCGATTGATTGAAATAGTTATTAGAAAAATTTTAGGTAATACATAATTTGTGATTTGGTTGGTGGTCCTTTTTGATGTAAGCGATTTTCTTTTGTTTATATTCTAACATAAATTTAAATTATTAACTTAATTTTTGGATAAATGATTTTCTCACATAAATTTAATTCTTTTCCTATATTTTTTTTAATTGAAGGGTAAAATTAACTGTATATATATATATATCAATCAACAATAGTTGTTGTAATATTAAATATTTTAATGATATATCCGTAAAAAGTTAATTCAAAGCATCACCCGCTACTTTTTGAATTGTTCTTCATTTATTTATATTATGTTTAATAATACATGTTTACAATACAATAAAATAGAACTTTCGTTGGATTTCAAACCATAAAATTTGGAAAAAATAGTAGATTCTTGTATGAGTTTAGAATTGCCATCATCCTATGCGAAAACAAGATGCTATTTTATCAACGACTGCAAAATATTTCGATTAATTTCCAGTTTGTCTGCTAAAGTTTTTATCACCATGTTGAAATATGTACATGTATCATAGATAGCATAGAAAAACAAAACAATTGACATAACGGAAAATTTTAAATTTTTTATATTATATTTTATATATGTATTGTTCTCGTTTTAACCTTTTGATATTACTATACCAACAAATGAAGTTTTTAATTTGTTAGGGGAGTATTTAGTTTATTAAATTAACAAAACCATTTTTCTATTATACGTGTTTTGCCAGAATCAATAGTCTCTCGGCTTTCAATCCACAAAAGTTCAAAAAAGCGTCGATAAACACCTCAGAACGCATGTTGTTGTGTAGCCTTAAAACGGCCTTAAAAGGTATCTATGTGTTGTTGTAACCCATATTGTAATACCTACAACACAACACTATTTATTAAAAAAAACATTGGGATGCTGATGCATATAGGCTAACTTCACCACAGCTCTGTAAACAAAATGTATTGTATGTAAAAAACCGGCAGTTGGGATGCAAAACTGTTTTGAACCGTACTAAATGCTTATGTACCAAGTTTCATCCGATTCAATTATTATCGACCTCTCCACCACTTTGTTCAATATGGCTCAAAAACTAATCAGCTCCTTGCCATAGATATTTGCATCTTTTTTTAAAGTATCAACAAAGATTAAAAACATAGTGAAAAAAACACCTGTTGTATCGTGGACCCCCCAACCCTTTGTCCTATGTACCCCAAAAGCTAATAAAACCTTGCTCATGTTGATTGAAACCTTTTACAGGTAAGCTACAGCAGGGCTAAGCACAAAATTGCAAAAAAAAAATTTTTACCGGAAGTGAAAAATCGGAAGTTGGGATGCAGAACTGTTTGGAACTGTACCAAATGCTTACGTACCAAGTTTCATTCCATTCAATTATCAGAAACAGATTTTAATGGGCTTTCAAAAAAACAGGCGCTTGGGGGACCCTCCACCACTTTGTTCAATATTTCTCAAAAACTAATCAGCTCCTTGCCATGCATATTTGCATCTTTTTTCAAAGTGTCTTCAAAATTCATTTACGAACAAATGTTTTATGTTCCCAACAAGCTTAAAAAACATAGTGAAAAAATCACCTGTTGTATGGTGGACCCCCCAACCCTTTGTACAATGTATCCCGAAAGCTAATGAAATTGCTTTCATGTTATTTGAAACCTTTTACGAACATTTCATGAAAATCGATCTGTAATTGTGGGCTACAGTAAGAATAAACACATGACAAAAAAACTTTGCCCCGAAAGTGACAAGCCGGAAATATTGTGTGCAGAAATTGGTATGCAGAAATATTGGAAACACTATAACAACCTTATATACTAAGTTTTAATAAGATCCAAAGCCGGGATGGACTAGAAGTTATTGGAGTTTTAAGCTAAGAGGTGTTCGGCAGACCCCCGCCATTTTTTCCAATGGTGAAATAAATCCAGATCTTCCATTTTCAAGTAGACTTGGATCATTTGCCAAAGTTTCATTAAAATCCTATGCAGGAATGTCTTGAAACCACCCATCCCCAAATCCGCATACATACCCAAAAGAAAAAAGTCCAAGCGGCACGTATATCCGCTAGAAATAGGTAGATTTCGAGATCAGACAGTTTTGTGTACCAGTAGAATCTGATGTATCAGATTAGTTTAAACAAAACAAACTAATTTCAAACAGATATCAAACAAATTTTAAAAAGAAAATTAGCTACCTACAAGCAATATTATATCTATCCAATTTTGCAACAAACAAATAACAAATCTACCACAGAACATGTGTGTGACAATTTATGACACAAACCTACTTTATATCATATGTCGTGCAATTGCTGCAAAATATCAAAATAGTTTATTTCTAAGAAAAAAAAATTAATTTCTTCTATTCAAATCTTTTAATTTTTTGACTGTTATAAGGTTGATATTGACTGTTATAAGGTTTTTGGAAATTGTAGTTGGGGATTGTTGCAAACTTTTTTGTTGAAGCCAACAAGTCAAAAACCTCTAATTGCAGAGGTTTATATTTATAAGAAACGGATTAAAATGTTTCCACAAATTCTAAATTTATGAAGATTTTAAAAATATTAGTATCCAAACGGCCGTTATAACGGATTAAAAAAAACACTTTTTTTTCTAGTATAAAGCCTATAGTTCCTTAACCATGTGTCAGATTTTTCTGATTTACGAACTTGTCCAAGGTATTAATAAAACACACATTTTTAAGAAAGGATTTTTGATCTGGCTCTACAAATGCAACCGTGAGAGCGCCGGTTGATTTAAACGCATTTTGTGTTTTACAAGCTTTTTTGTTGGAGCCGCTCACTCAGAAACTTCCAACTGCAGAGGTCTTTTTTTTGAAAAAAAAACTGATTAAAAAGGTTTCAAAGATTCTAAATTTATGAAGTTTTTAAAAATATTAGAATCCAAACGGCCGTTATAACGGATCTAAAAAACAGAGTTTTTTTTTAGTATAAAGCTTCTAGTTTCTTAACCATGTGTTGGATGGGGCTGATTTACGAACTTGTCCAAGATATTATTAAAACGCACATTTTTAAAAAAGGGTTTTTGATCTGGCCTTATAAATGCGACCGTGAGAGTGCCAGTTGTTTCAAAAAATAATTTTTTTTTGCAAACTTTTTTGTTGGAGCCGCTCACTCAGGAACTTCTAACTGCAGAGGTCTATTTTTAAAACAAATTGATAAAAAAGATTTCAGAAATTCTAAATTTGTTAAATTTTTTGAAATATTAGTATCCAAACGGCCGTTATAACGGTTTTAAAAAATCAATTTTTTTCAGAAAAAAGCCTCTAGTTTCTTAACCACTTGTCGGATTTTGCTGATTCACGAACTTGTTCAAGATATTAATAGAACACATAAGTACAGAAAATTTTTTTGATCTACCTCAACAAATGCGACCGTGAGAGTGCCGGTCGTTTTCGTTATATCTCATATCGTTTATATATATATACATATATATATATATATATATATATATATATATATATATATATATATATATATATATATATATATATATATATATATATATATATATATATATATATATATATATATATATATATATATATATATATATATATATATATATAAATTTTTTTTTTTTTGTTTTTTCGTCTCCGCTTATCATATACAGTCGTTTGGCACAAAAATTTTTCCGAAATTCCGAGATGAAGCCCATTGCAATAGGTAGATTTTTATATGAAATCTACCTAAAACAAAATTTGGGGTATGCAAGATTTTTTTTTCTTGACAGATTGCATTACTTCACACAATTTAAAATTATGTGGTGAAGTAAAAATATCAAAACTATTGCCGTTTATATACGTATTTCTACAAATACAATTTTTTCTAGAAATATAATTCCTTAGACTTGAATTTTGAATATATTTTGAATTATTATCTAATAATTCAAGTCTAGGTAGTGAATTATAATTCTAAACCGGTTAATGTACATAAACATTGTCTTTCGTGTATACAGAATTATACATTCAAATAAGGTTTTTCGGTTTTTCTCTGCGGTACATCTATAATAACGTATTATTCCTTGAACAACAAAAAAACGTTCAGCGTCTTTCAACCACAACCACCAAGAAACATTTCATCAACTTATTTCACTCAATTAAAAATTATTTGACCATAAAATCATAACAAAACACCCTAATTTATAATAATTTCACTTAACAACAATTTTTTAGTCTGCTACATGATCTCAAATTGTAAAAAAATCTTAAAATATTAAGATATTTCAAATTAAAAAAAGAAAAAATATTTTACACAAACAAAATTTTAAAATTTATCTATTGATTTGATTTATCCACAATGTCAAATTTTTGTCATAATAAATATTTTTCCATTTGATTAATTCCAATGTAATAAAGAAGATTTTAAAGTTCGAGATTCTGTCTATTTAGAACCACATTAAATTGTTTTTTATTTTCTTCTTAGAAAACAATAAGAAAATATTTTCGAATTGACAAGGAGTTAGTTATTAATTTTTTGTGTTATTTTTGATAAATTTAATGAAGAAGCGAAATAAATTTTTTTGTATTTTCAGAAGCTAAATATTAGAAAAAAAACTTAAACCCTAAGAAATGGAAATATCGATTTCATTTAACAGAATAAAATGACCCCTGATGTTAATTTCACCCCTCAATAAAAAATATAAAATTAATAATTTTATTGTTGCTATAATTTCACAATAGGACATTCACTATTGTTGGAACTTTTCAAAAGAAATAATTAATTCAAACTAGAGAAAACAAAACATTTATTCTCTATTGATCTTAATTTTATAATAATTTCGTAGTTACAAAAACCTAACTTTTGCTTGTACCTATTTTTATACCAAAACTGTTTATATTTTCATGGTAAGGGTAATATTAACTTGTAGAGGTTAATATATTTAAATTTAAATAATTAATCTCTCCAAACATAAACGATCACCTAGTTTATTTGTGACACGAACCGTATAAATAATGATGTATAAATGTATAAAATCGCGCAATCGATTAATCAATCGCGCCATGCGATTGATTAATCAATTAATTAATTCATTCAAAATAGGGATTGCAATTCTGGGATTTCGAATCCCGGAATACCTGGTTTCGGACGAATTTTCCAACCTCGAAAACCCGGTATTAGCATTTTAAAATACCGGTATTTCAATATTAAAGGGTAAATAGTATTTTATTTCTAAACTCAAAAAACCCTATAACGAAATATCATTTGATTGTATTTATTTCTATTTATTTCTATACATATTAAAAAATCCTTAATGTGAAACATCATTTCATATAGGATATCATACAGGATATTTTTATGTTGATTGGTGTTTCGGTTCGTGGAAATTGTTATTATAAAGAATAAACCTACCAATAAAGATCAAAGTCTTAAATCATTTTCTATTTTTTAATGTGAATTGTGATTGCAATTTGCGATTTTATTATTTAAATGTTCTTTTTTGATTATTTCCAATTTGCAATTTCCAAGACTGAATTATTATTTTAATATATATGTATTTAATATATGTATTTTAAAATATAGAAAAAATTATTTGATTGAAATTTTTAATGTTGTTTTCCATTGTTGATTTACAAAGACTGAATTATTTTATTTTGTTATATTGTTATTTAAATATATTTTTTATTCGCCTACATATTAAAGTGGTACTTTATTACTGTGATTTGCGGCCGTAAAGTGTCACTTTATAACCATATACTTTGCTGTCATAGTTACATCCAAAAAAGTAAAAAACATTTGTATTTGTTTAAATTCTACAAAAACTAGAAATTTTTTATCGAAGCAACCTTTAAATTCAAAATTTCATAATCCAATTAAAATTATTGTTATTATTTGTTGTCATAGTTATACAATTATTTTGGAAAAATAACAAATATTTTGTCAAAGGTTACTTGTTCAACATATTTTTATTTCAAATTTTATGGAAATTTATAATGCTTTAGCATAAATAGTACATTATTTAATTAGGAGCTAAAGTGCTACTTTTTGTGTTGAGTCTATAGTTTGACGGCCGACCGTAGGTACATACACTATTTTTTGGCAAACGTTCAAATTTTTAATAAATATGAACTTATAATAAACAAAAATTTATAAATATGATTTACCGTCATAATTACGTCCAAAAAGTAAAAACAGTTCACAGCCGCTTGACGGAAAACAATTTTTTTTTAAATATTTTGCTTGTGGTGAATAAAAAATAGTATATGACGCACGGACGTAAGTTATTTTGGACTTAATGTGGATGCAAATCGTGGCGCTCCAAAATCTTTAGTTCTACGTCCTTGCATCATAATGTACGATAAAAGTGTACAAAAAAAATTATTTTAGTGAGATTTTTATTTGTTTTTAAAATCCCGGTATTAATACCGGGATTCCGATTTTAGATTAATCAATATCGAAATCCCGGTATTGATTTTTTCCTTAAAATTTGCAACCCCTAATTCAAATGCAACCAAAACATCGAAAAACTCAATTTGTTTTCAATGGCATATCTTTACCATTTTCGGTTGGCGGTGTAAAAATAATAAACATCACTTGCCTAAAACCTGAGTTTTATAACATTAAGTTGTTGTAATATTCTGCCGCGAAATTCAAGGCAGCAATTTACTCTATATAAATTAATATCACTCTAAAAAATCGAAATGTGAAGACGTAAATTTACCATTATGATAAGCCATAATTTGCGTCTTTTTTTAAGTAATATTCCTCTCGCAGTTGAAAATTCCCCCAAGAAGGTGTATTGTAATTATTTTACGGCAAAATACGTAAATTTTAATTTTTTTGTTGTGTTTTTACGACAAAAAGTGTAAAAATGCATCCAAAGATTTAAAATTTGAATATTTGGTTTTTTTACTCTTCCATTGTTGTAAATTTACGAATTACTATTTGCGAATAAACATACGGAATTAGAGTTTCTGCTCGAGAAATCCGGTCTCGAGATTCTCGAGAAAGAATTGTAATTTTGAACTCTCGAATTATCGAGAAAAGATATTTCCACATTTTCGAGATTCCCATTTCTTGAGAAAAATTGTCGAGAATCTCGAGATTTAACAAACCACCATAAATCATTCAATATTATTATTTTGAGTATTTCTTTACTAAACAAAAATTGTTAATATCAATCTGCATTACTTTCTGATTGTTAAATCTGGATGTCGATGCAAACAGTAATACCTAATCCGAATTTAGGATAATATTGTTATTTGTTATAAATGTATTGGGAAAAACCTATTTTTATTTCTATGGCAAAATAACCTAAGATCACCAAAATGAAGGCTTTTAATCTAAAGTTTACCATAGCAATTGATGAATGGACAAGCTTCCGCAAGCGTGGATATTTGAACGTACATTTGTATTACATTAAAGGGAAATCTAGACCTAGGATTGATGCGAATGATTGCGATTGATATCCATCTGAAAAATCCCACAAAAATTATGTGCCAGATATTGTTTTCACTACAAGCGATGAGCCAGTGTAATGATGAAATATATGGCAAAATATCTCCAGCTTACCAACAGCTATGTTACAGTCATGGGAAACACCTAGCGATAATGTCAATATTTTATAAAGAAAATGAAGTTAAAAAATCAGTGAAAGTTAAGCTTCCAATAGTGATTCCGATTCAGTTCTACAACAAAATAAATGTTTAGCTGACAATTTAGCATTGAATCAAAATATGAAAATACGAGAAACGTTTTCAAAAATTTGGGTGTTGGTAATAGTTATTTATGCAACAAGTGCGCAAAGTTATTCTTTTTTTAACGAGATGAAATATTGACCGGACGAGCGATAGCGAGTCCGTCAATTCACTCGAGTTAAAAAAAGAATTGCGCACGAGTTGCATACACTATTTTTTCTACAATAGTGCGCAAAAATATTAAATAATAAAATTTAACTTTCAATGTTAAATTTGCTGAATCATAATCAACATTGATAAAACTTTCTATAATAAATGATTATTGTTTTGATTATTTTTTTCAAGCCTCTATTATATAAGAAATTACAAAAAAAAACTGTTCTATAAAATTTCAGTGTATTACCGCACAATCAAAAAAACATGTACTTTGCGCACTACAAACTGTGCGCAAAGTGACTACTTTGCGCACTGTTGTAGAAAAAATTATTTAAAAACTCGCCAGTGTGCAATGCTATTTTGCAAAATTATATAAAAAAATTAAATGAAGAAAAATTACTCCTGGTTTTCAAAACTAAACGGAATTCTATTAAAACTATGGTTGAACGGTTTTTGCCAGTCATGCCAGCAGTTTAAAAAACTTCATATCCTCTAAATCTAAATCATTTTTGGAATACTAAATAAGATGATTTAGTTGCTTTAAATATTTTGGGTGCCATTCAACCAATCACAAAATCAATAAAAGCGTTCAATCGTCATGGCTGACTCATTATCTGCAGCGGGAATCCTAAAATTTATATTCAAATCTCTTCGGAAAAACAATTCAGAAATAAGCTTAAATTTTTTATTTGAAATGCAATCTCAAATTTTTAAAGGAGATAACACAATAAATTCGTCATTGAAATTCCTTCACAATCCAAAGTCAGTTAGTTAGTCAGCCCGAGGAAAACGATTTTTTTTCTATTTGCTCTAAAAGCGAAATTATAAAAACTGCAAAAAAATTATCTTGAAAATTATTTAAAGAACCAAAAGTTGATTCTTCTAATTACAATGAAAGCATTACATATATCGACGAATGATATCAACGAAAGTGAAGAGCTTATATAGCCATCGGACTCAGAATTAGAGGAAAAGGTTGCGTTGAAATAAATTTAGAAGTATTCGTGAGAGTTTGAGAATGTAGTCAACAATAAATGACAACTACCGCTCACTATATAAGGAAATGAATGCATTTGAAGCTACTGATAAGATCACTTTCAATTTAGAAGTTCTAAGAAACACTCTAATTTTGATAAAACCAACATACACTGAAAACGAGAGAAATTTTTCCGTATCTGGAAGTTTTGACAGTAAACGAAGAGTTACTTTTCTTGTTAAAATTAATTTTGAATAATTCTCAAAAATCTCGAGAAATTCAAATAATTATTCCCAATTTCTCGAGAAACACAATCACTGATAAACTCGGGATTCTCGAATCTCGAGATTCATAAAAGGTCGAGAAATCAGAAACTCTAGTTGGAATCAGAAGTAGATAATTGTTATACATTTTTTGTAAGTTCGGTTTGTTTTTATAATGTTGTGTAGGGTCGGATTAATTTTTTATAATGTTTAAGTGTTTTACTTGTAATATAAGTTTTTTTTCATATTATAAGGAGTAGAGCTAATATATGGAGCTTATTTGAAAAATATTTTTCAAACAATACGTAAGACTACTATGGGAGATCAAAAAACACATTCAACATTAACAGATCATGGATAATATGTACGTTTGAAAGCTCTTTTTAAATATATTTACAATTTTATTAATTATATTTATTAATTTTACAGAAACATCAATTCAAAACGATGAAGAATGAGCATATATTTTTATTGAACGCGTTTTTACATCAGATAAAATAAGAAAACAAATTTGAGCAGAAATGTGATTGATTGGCTTCCTCGTCAAAGTCACGTACTAACGCTACTACTGCAGTTGTTAACATTTCAGTTTTTGACATTTTAATGTGATACGTATGAGGTGAAAATATTATTGACAAAAAATAACTCTTCTTTCCTTTATAGTCAAAATTCGTAATTCAAAATTTTATTTCACTTCCTTTGATGTAAATAAGCAGCTAATAAATAGTTGAGTTGAAACTTGATACACGGAAAGAAAAATTAAGATTAAAATATAAAAACTTCTAACGTGAAAAATTATGGGTGGCCGATTAAGGCATTCAATGGAAACGAAACATTTAATGTAGTTTGAAGACGAGGTTTGAATAAGATATTCTTTTATATAATTGATAAAAATAACTTGATTTACATAATTGAATCCAACTATAACAGAAAATGAAGTCTATTTTTTTCAAAATACCTGACCTCATAAACATATGACACGTGCTTCTCTTCTACTCTGTTTGAACATCAATCATTTAAACACAAACATCGTCAATCTCCTTAAATTTATCAATAAAATCCGATCATAATAATATAACAAATAAAATGTTACATAATTATCATCACCCTCGAAAACTAAAATAGAATAATAGTACATAATCAATAGAAAAAAATTAAACCAGTTTGACCGCAGGCTACATGTTAAAATAAACATCTTCCCGAAATTAGTTTCAATTCAATAAATATTTTTTGACTTAATTATTCTTGTTTGTTATTACTTATTAGGAATTGATTTGAATATAAATAAAAAATGAAAAATGATATTATAATAAAAGGGTTAATCGGCATTTAAAATTTTTATTGTTTCGTTTAACAATATTATTTATGGGTTTTAAAATTGAAGGATATAAATAGTAGAATAATGTTTTTTTGAGCACATATTGTTATTGTCTGCATAAGCGTAGCTAGGGAGGGGGGACGACGGGGCGGCCCGCAGCGGGTGTCACCCGTTTTGGGATGACTCCCGACAAACCATCACAGTGTTTTCAACGATAAATCACTTATAGTAGAGTTTTTACTTCTAAGTCCTCAGAGGCAGCTCCGATTTTGATGATTTTTTTTTAAAGTGTGTGTTTTTATATATGTATTATTTGAAATCAGAAACATTACAATGTGCGCAATTAAATATTTATATATTTTAAATAATAAAAACATAATTTATGGAGAGAAAAAATTTTGTCACGGTATTTATTAACATTTATATAGTATAAGTTAAAAAACTTTGTTTTTTTTTCTATTTTAATTTTTAAAAGCTTTAAATTGTACGAATATTGTAAGAAAAAAATTGTAAGCAATTATAAATGATTTTGTATTTATTTTACATTTAAATATGATAATATATAATTCTAAATTCAGGAAATTCGATAATTTTAATTCGATGGTTAAAGTGCAAAGAAGTCCCCATAATAAATAAGCATAACCATAAGCCCACAAAAATAAAGTCCTATTTTCATCTAATTTTAGTTTATGAGTTGAGCATGTATGATTCATAGTAACATATCTCTCTCAATTTTAAAGTTACAACTTCCATTAAAAACTCGATTTATAGGTACTTTCAAGAAGATGATATATATTCCAACATGCCTAAACCCTTCACCTTCAAATTGTTAAGGGTTGAACGACTCGAAAGGAGTGATCTGTGCACTTTTATGTAAACTTGAAACAGTTATATATTTGGTATTTTTTATCCCACAGAAAACAAAATAAAACTAATTTTTTAGTTTTAGTTTTTGTCTGGAGTAGTTTTTTACGTATATTTGTTAGTTTTAGAGTTATTTTGAACAGAAGGTACTTTCTCAGGAAATTTGAAAATTCATTTTTCATTATTATCAAACTTTTTTCAGAGAATACGTATTCTAATCTAGCAAGACTTCTGGATCATATAGGTAAGACTAAAATACAGCTAGTTGTAAAGGGGCTATAAAGGGTCAATATAAATTCTATTCTCTCTAAACTTGAATTAGTGGAATTTTCACTGATTAAATTAGTGAAAATTTTTTCACTGTAAAAATAGTGGTATTGGCAAATCATTCAGTGAATTGATCACTGATTCATTCAGTAATAAAATATTTAATATTACGAATTTTTTTATTTCACTGATTAGAACAGTAAATATTCACTGATTCCAAGTGGTAGACTTGAAACTGTGTTAAACAGTGTATATGTACTGTCAATCAGTGAAAATCCACTATTTCATTTTTAGAGAGTTGGGAATGACCGAGATTTTAACGCTGATTTTGAATTCGAGATGCCCGCATCGTAACTTGGTTTTTTTAATGCAAACGACTTGAACTATTGCCCATCTTAAAGGTCTTTCCAATCATTACAAAAAGGTATGACAGTTTTGTCCGAAAAATGCATTGCTTTTCCGTTATTTAACATTGAATTCTTCGAACCAAGTCGTTAAAAAATGTCTCGTCATTGAGCCATAACTTGCTTCATTTTGGACCTACAACCCTCATAGAAACAACAATATCTTCGTTTTTTTAAGTTTCATTTTCGTTATTTACCAAATTATTTACCAATAGCTCGAAAAGGATTGAATTGTTTATTCTCCTGTAAATAATAACCTGTGTCCTGTACTGCTTCTGTTGTCGTATATTTACTATCACAAATAGTAATAATATACAAAACCAACATTTACGACTGGATTTCAGAAGTGGTGGAAACTAAATCCCAAAGTGGCCGACCATGAAACTTCAAGTGAACATCTGGAGAATTTTGAAAAGTGGAAAACTTTGGCAATGAGGTTAAAATTTTATAAAACGATAGGAGACGCAGCTGTGCAATTAATGATAATGAAAAACAGAAGTGAAAACATCTTTTATCCAGATTATTGGATATAACTTTGTTTTTATCTAAACAAAACCTAGCATTTCGTGGATATGATGAAGGACAAAGTTCTTTAAATAAAGGCAATTTCTGAGGACTAATCAAACTATTGTCAAAGTATGATGCAGTATTAAAAGAACACATCTTGAATTAAATATTTCAAAAAATATAAATATTTAGGCTAGAAATATTTTGGAATTATGATTGATAGCACACCTGACATTTCTCATATTGATCAAATGTCAGAAGTGATTCGATATGTGAAAATTGATGATAGAAAAGTGGAAATCAAAGAAGAATTCCTTGGATTTTTTCCTTTACATGGAAAAACAGCCGCTGATCTAAGCGATGAAATTCTTAAAAATCTTGAAAATGACGGTTTAGATGTTACGAATTGCTATATGTGTTATTATGGTTTTCCATATTATTCACTGTTTGTGTGCTTTTGTCACTTTTGAATTAAAATGCAATATTTAATAATATACTTTTTACTGTTTATTTTTAAATTAATTTATAATAATAAAACTTCCTTATAGTAACAATTTGATTTTTATTTTTTATTTTAAAGAATATCGATTTCGACTTACGTCATCCTCAGTTCTTAAATTATTATTCATATAATAATTTAAGAACTGAGGATGACGTAAGTCGAAATCGATATTCTTTAAAATAAAAAATAAAAATCAAATTGTTACTATAAGGAAGTTTTATTATTATAAATAAATTTAAAAATAAACAGTAAAAAGTATATTTTTAAATATTGCATTTTAATTAGTTACGAATTGTCTGTCGTTCCCAAAATTATGATAATGCGCAGCTGTTATGCGTGGTATACTTCATGGAGGAGTGCAAGCTATTATTAAAACAAAAAACAACAAAGCAATTGTTGTGGGCTGTATAGATCATTCAACTAATTTATGTAACCAATACTCATTTGAACAAAATGTAGCTTTTATAACATGTTTCGGAACAGTGGCAGCCATTTTTACATTTTTTTCTGCTTCGACTAGCCGCTGAGAAGTGCTTGTTAGACACCGCAAAGCAACTGTTAAAAGACTCTCAACAACGCATTGGAGTGCTCATTATGCTACAGTTAATATATTGGCTGAAAATTTTAATGGGATTGTGGCTACAATTGAAAAATCAACAAGAAAATGTAGACGCTAAAGGCACTGCATAAAACTTTATGCGTGGAGTGTCTGATTTTACGTTTCTTTGCTATCTTTTGTTTCAGAATGATGTTTTAAGGGAAATAAATTGTGCTTAGATTGCATTGCAAAGCACAGGCTTGAATTTTGATCAATTAGTTAAAAAAATACAGTCACTTCGTCTTTATATCAAATAAAAACCTAGGTAGTCATATTGTAGAAGAGGCAATAGATCTTGCTGTGAAAAAATTGGAGGACTACGACATTCAAATTAAAAGACGAATTCGTCGTAAAAAAAGAATGGTTGATGAGTTGGCCCCTGATATAGAACTGACACTAGGAGCTGGATTTAAAAAGGACATGTGTGAATGTCTTGACCGATTCAGTGATGAATTCCGAACTAGATTGAAGTCAGTTCAAGAAGTAGTTTCATTGTTCGAGGTTGTGCAGACAAACACTTTGCTTTTGACGAACAGTGAAGAGTTGGAAATATCTGAATAAAAATTTACCGATTTTTATGATTAGGTATCAGAAACAGAACTCATCATAAAAATGCCAAGGTTGAGAAGGCTAACTGGGTGTACCTATAGACTTTTTGAAGTTCATCGTGGAATGAGATTTTACAGAATCTTATGGTCGCACAAAAGTTATTTATGACTATTTGCGTATCAGTGTTTTCGTGTGAGAGGAGTTTCAGCAAATTAAAATGAATTAAAAATTACATGCTGGCAACAATGACGCAAATGAGACTTAACAATCTTGGAATATTAACAATATAATATGAGGCAACACAAAATATAAATTTTGAAGATGTGATTTCTAAGTTAGCAGCTGTAAAAGCTAGAAAGAAGAGATTTTAAATGTGTGTACATAATATGTATGTAAGAGTTTATTAATTCTACTCTCATTTTCCTTTTACTATACCCTATCATAAAAGTTTCATTTTCATACATCAATGTGATAGAATGTATAATAAAACAGTACGTACTTTTATTATATGTAACTTATTAATAATAATGCTCATTTGTATTAATTAAATAAAATTATTAATTACGTTTATTGGCTTTTTATTAATATTGACAGTTTTCGTTCTTGGGGTGATACCACAATATCTGCACCGTGATACCACAATATCTGCTAGCTACGCCACTGATTATCTGTAATAACTGATGCTTGAAATAATACATCAGTTTTTCAATATGTGATAATTCAATAAAAAGGAATTGCCATGTTATATTTTACACCATTACTTCACGTGGAAATGATAATCCCACTACAAAAATAATATTACCAATTAAACTGTATCCAAATTTGAAATAATCATTTTTCTATGATAGCATATAGAAATTCTATTTTCATCACGATTAATTTCTTGTGAAAATGGGTTCTTGTTCAACTACAGTGTAAAAAGAATAACAAATTGTAGTTGCTATGGTTTTTCTTATAATTTTACAAAGTTTTTTAAACAAAGCAACCATGAAAAAATAGAATATGAATTTTTAATGAGATGTTGTCAAAAACTTATTTTATAATTTAAAGTAAATATCGATAGTATATATACTTTCATAGAACAAATTGTATTTCCTACGAAAGATAAAAACGTTTTTCGTTCGTAAACATGTCTCACTCGACGCTAGCGCGTGATCAATTGTTTGCTTGCAAAAAAACAATGTTTCCATCTCTTGTAGGAAAATATACTATTCTACGTCCAACTTTTATCCAATTACCTAAATAAACAACCAAAAGCGAGTTATAATTTTTATTCAATTTTGTTTGACGCACAATAAACATAACGAATTAATAAAATGACAAAATGAAAACGAGATAATCAACTAAACAAGGTGTTAATGTTAATTTGAACAACCAATTAGATAACCATTTCAGTGGACAAATAAAAAAAATTATAATAAAACTTACAGGTTGTTGTTTTTGTGAATTTAAAATAAAATCTAAGACCACCGACCGCGGTTGACTCAATTACCATTTTTTAACCGATGGATATTAAAACGAAACAACAATTTACATCTTATTTGATTAAGTTTCAGAATGTGTTTGGATTATTTTGAAGAATAAGGAATACTAATACATATATAAAAACAAATTTGATAAAATGAAATTAAATGTGTTATAGGAATTAAAGACATATTTTTTTCAAGACAGAGTCAGCTATACATGTATTTTAGCATTTTATTAATTTTTGATACTTGATATAATAGTTATAGTAAAACCATGGTGCATTTTTTCTCTAAATGCTCTATAACCCTAATTTTTAATTAGAGAAATTTCATTTTGTAATTGTATCTTAGAACCTAAATGAATAAATTAATAAAGACCCGTAATTTCGATAATTAACGTCAAACGTTTCGAGACGCAAGATCAATGGAAAAAGAATGCAGTTTCTGAAAAATAATAGAGTATATGCCCAGTCTGTCTTCTTCCTCATTCTCGGATGCTATTTTGTCGTAAAAGCTTGAGGTCATTGACCCAAAAGTTTTTCTTTTACAATAATTTTATTTAATTATTTTTTTTATTTAAAATATCAAAAACTTTAACACTGTAAGTTTTTCATGTTTTTGAGGTTTTTATAGCCCGCAATCAGAAGAGTTAAGAAAAGACGAATATATTATTGATTAAATTTTAAACTTGGGGTTGCATATTTCTTGATCTTATATTCCAGCTATGGCATATTCCTTCATTTTCTGATGCACTGCTTCGTCAACGACTAAAACCGACATATAGAGTTATATCACGAGTCATTTGATTTAGCAAGAAATAGCGTAACTATAGTTTGAGGGTGCTATCCCAATAAAGTTCATTCTGATGAATCTTTAATATTTATATCACCTTGGCTAGTCATTAGCAGGGACTGGAGTATGCGGGGTCATCACACCCGTTGAACAGAAATTAACAAAAAGCATATACATCAACAAAACCAGATGCAGAGAAAGAACGAAATCTCATCAATATTCATCATATTTTTCAGCCTTTCTTTTGTAAATGAAAGGACATAAAACCGTAATATAAATAAATTCATGAAAACTCCAACCAAAGTTTTGCTATTCCGAATTTCTAGTGGTTTATGGTTTTGCATGAAATCGTTTAAAAATATGTTACACCATCAATCTCATCACAAGCACGTACTAAATTTTAATTTCTTAATCAAAAAATCTCATAAGCCACAGCAGAAAAAATAAATACACACTAAAAAAGTAATAATCATAATCTTGTAAAATATAAAAAATCAAAACTCGAAGATTATACTATAATAACACCAACAACCCTAGAACCACAAAAACAAACAATAAATTTAATTTAGCTAACATATAATTTTGCAGGTGAACAAATTAGCACTTTTATAGCCACCTAGTCATGAGATTTGATTTGAATTGAAGATTTGTTGCAAATGCGAAAAAAATCCAATATATTGGTTTTTGAATTTTTATTTCAGGACTAGTAAAAAATCAAATATAACCGTTCAGAAGGAGGATAAAGTTTTCCTTTCATGAAATAACAAAACGGTTTTCTTATATTTGTTTTAAAATAAAAGTAAGAGGCGTTTTTTATCTTCTGAAATGTATGAATACGTGATTCTAAAAAGCGATTATTATATTCTGGGTAAAATAAATAAGAAACCTTTTAACCTTTTATAATTTCTTATTGTTTTTAGGAGAACTGGAATTATAATTTGTAGAATCTAATTAGCTGGATCTCTGTTAGTTTGTACAGGTATATATACAAGCAATGTGCAGTCCTGACTAAAGCTTTTTCAATCATGAACAATATAGAGAGCATATAAGGCAACTACTAATTGACATTTTTGCTCATGAGCCTTTCTTTAATAAATTATCTAACTTTAGAGCAACACTTTAATGTTAATATAAGTGAAATAGCCTAACACATAAAAGGTCTAACATATTTTATCATGGTTATGATTTCATTTTAAATATTAAAATGAAAATGCCTTACAATTCATCTTCAATCTCATTAGCAAGGTGAAAAAAACTTTATCCAATTAAATCATAATATTTTAAAACATATTTGACACAACCACCTGTTATTAAATACTCATCGTCTCTTTGTGCAAATAAAAAAACATGCCAAAAATAGATGTCCGTTCATAAAAAACTATGAATGAAGACTAAGAAAAAAATATTAAATTATATATTTATGTATAAAAATTAGTTCAATAATGTCTTAATCAGATAATCTTTCCTTCCTCGATTCTTAAAAATTAAAACGGATATTACGAACGTAAAATAAACAAAATAAAACGTTAAATCTCAAATTTGTCTTACGATATTCGGTGGGAAAATGTTTGTGCTCTGATTGATTGATAAATTTGTTTTATTATAAGGGGGTGGTAAAATGTTTGGTTGTTAATTATAAGAAATAAATACATAGTTAAAAGATTCAACAAGTAAACAAATTCAAAAACGAATCAATGCAAGTTTTATTAATAAAAAGTGTTGTTAAACTACAAAATGAATCAGAACTACATATAGATACATTTAAAGATTTGGGTCCACATTAAAATGCATTTTAAAGAGTTAGTTTGTACTAACCGATTGACGAGTAAAACAGACAAACTAATATAATTGAGGCATTACGCATCTGATTTCATCTGTGAATATTATAGGGTTTATAAATACCTAAATACCTAATAAACACTGACCTATTTGATTATCCGGATATAGAATACATAAAAAATAAATTATCCGGATAATCCGGATGAATAAAACAAAAAATATGACATGTTTTTATTTTGCTACATTTAATTCATCTATGCATATTTATCGTGTATATCGTGTAGTATCTATAATCTATATTAATTCATTTTTATACAAATTCACAAAATAACAAAAATAGTAAAAAAATCCTTAAATTAATGAAGTTATATTGCTTCATTTTTAAAAATGCATATTTTAGATAAACTAATGCATTAAATGTCTCGAAATTGAGTCGAGTTCTAATTTTTGTCCTGGTGAGACCAGTATTTGAAAATACGCGATGCCAGTTGGAGTCGATGTAGTTTTTATAGTTAATAATGCGTGATATAGAATATTTAAATTACCTGTCCTTTTTTTTATATTTATTTAAATGAAATCTTTTTCACTATGTGGAACTTTCTTCATTCTGCTTCTCAACATGAGTATAATTGAAGCAATTGCATTCTCAAGATGTTTCTGCAGTGACGATTTCCAACAAATTTCACTACTAAGACTTTCTTCATCTTCACTTTCAACAGTAATTTCGTCGGTGATTTCCTCAGAGTCATCATTTAGAATCACAGGTGGATGTGTTCTATTAAAAATTTGTATCGCCAATGCAAAAAGGCACCTTTTGTACCAAAATCGAAATATTTATAGGAATGTAGAATACATGTTTCTAAAAAGATTAACAGAGTTATTAGGCTTTTATCACTACGTTCATCTATTCGGGTTTTTAGGGTTCCGTTTTTTATACGGAACACTATTAGTGAGAGTAAACGAGTTTTTCACATTATATCGATTATCTCGTAAACTATAAATGCTATGAATTTGAAATTTGAGGTGCGTATAAAACTAATCTGTCCACATGAAATGACGGATACAAATAAAACTAAAGTGGTTTTCGTTGTGTTTACAGGTAGACATGTGAAACCTTTGAGAAAATGCATTTTTTTTTATAGATTCAAGTAGGGTATCATGTGAAAGGGCTTCATTTCAGCATTCCTTAAAAGTTTATTTTGGAATTTTACACCTCACCATTTTTTGTATAATTTTGAATAATGACGTTTTTTTCGTGTTTTCTTACCTCGATTAGCTCTGAACCTAACTAAACGAAAATTTTCAAATGTATTTGGAATGATAGAATAATTAGTAAGTTTTTAAGAAAAACTATATAAAAGTGTCATATACTCATAATTAGGTTTATTAAGGGGGTGGAAATGAGAAGGGGTAAAAACACTATTTAAAATGTGATCAAGTGGGGTGTCTTTTGAAAGAACACCTAATTTAGAAAACAAATCAATTTTTTTTAGAATTTTGCGATACACAGTTTTTGAGTTATTGTTAAAAACGTGCGACTTTCAGACCCTCCTCCCCACGTTTCGACACTGATTGACAGAAAAATTTGAAAAAATTAGTTAGGATATTCGGTTAGGATATTCGGTAAATTTTGTATGAAAACTATAGCGAAGTCTCAAATAATTATATTGCTGTGTGTTGTGTGCGACGGGGGTAGAGAGGGTAAAAAAAACTTTTTTTGACCCAAGCGAGTAAGGTGTCATTTGAAAGAGCACCTAATTTAAAATTCGTTGCAATTTTTTTAGAATTTGCGGTGCCCAGTTTTTGAGTTATATTCAAAAAAGTGCAAAATTCAGACCGTTCCACCCCATACGTTTCAACACTGATTGACAGAAAAATTTGTAAAAATTCACAAAGTTACGAAATTTGGTAAATTTTGTATGAAAACTATAGCGAAGTCTCCAATAATTATATTTCTGTCTATTTAGAGGACCGGGGTAGAGAGGATAAAAATACATTTTTGACCCAAGCGAGTGGGGTGTGATTTAAAAGAGCACCTAATTTAGAATCCATTGCAATTTTTTTAGAATTCTTTGGTGCCCAGTTTTTGAGTTATTGTCAAAAAAGTGTAAAATACAAACCGTTCCCCCATACGTTACGACTTTCGACACTGATTGGCAGAAAAATTTGTAAAAATTCATAGTTACGATATTTGGTAAATTTTGTATGAAAATTATAACGAAGTCTCAAATAATTATATTTCTATGTGTTTAGGGGACGGGGGTAGAGAGGACACTTAATTTAAAAATTATCGCAATTTTTTTTAGAAATTTTGGGTGCACATTTTTTGAGTTATGGACAAGAAAGTGCAAAATTCAGATCGTTCCGCCCCCTACGTTGCGACGATGATTGACAGAAAAATTTGAAAAAATTTACAGAGGCAGGAAGATTGGTAAATTTTGAATGAAAATCATAGCGAAGGCTCAAATAATTATATATCTGTGTGTTTAGGGGATGGGTGTGGAGAGAGTAAAAAACGTTTTTGACCCAAATTAGTGGGGTGTCATATGAAGGAGTACATAGTTTAAGAAACATTACATTTTTTTTAGAATTTTGCAATACATAGTTTTTGTGTTATTGGAAAAAAAATATTTTTAGTATGTAGCCTCTCCACCCTCCTAATTTCAACACTTGATTGACCAAAAAAATAATAAAATTTAATCCATTTACAAGCTGGTGTAATTGAATCTTTCTTAAGTTACCAAAAACATCTATGGATAAGATTTAACCTGAATTATCATTTTTTTGCCATTTTTGATTAATGTAGATTTGATTGTAATTTACTATTGACATTTACAATTTAACATTTATTTTGTTATGCGTCTATGGTCTGGAAATATAAGGAACATTACAACACAACTTTTTGTCAACAATTTTTGATATTGTATTCTTTTAAATTCACGGAATCCTTGACGAGCGAATTTTATTCGCACTTATCTGAATTTTTTTTACAGTTGGAATAATTTCTTCTAAATAATTGAAATAATTTCTTCCGTTCCACATTCTTCTAACTTTTCGAAAACGAATTTGTAAACGCCATCAGCAAAGCGTCATTGAATTTTTGCTTAACTCTTTAACAGCTGTTTCCAGTGGGAATAAGACATATAACAACTCTTTTAAAATAGCTATATGCGGGAATTTTTTGTTGACCCAAATCACTTAAAGTCTTATTTATATTTCATGTTCAAGATAAACTGGTATTTCTTCATCTTCTTCACAAAAACAAGCTGTTGGTTTTTTTTTGTAGCCAGCTTTCGGTTATAAAAACTACATCATAAATGGAGTTTTCAATATCATTTTTAAATTCTTTTAACGAAGTTCTCAGTCCGCCTATATTCTGATAATATAAATTAAAATTTTTATTTAAAGCTAATTTATCTTATATATCTACCTGAATTAAATTACTATCGTTTCTATTGTTGATTCTATTAGTTCCTTGCCTTAACAGCGTATCTTCTGTGGTTAAAAAACTGATTACTAGCTTCACCTATATCTTTACAGCTGTTGAATTCGCTGGCCTTGCAGATGCTCACCATACGCTTTGAGATCACTATTTATATCAGATAATTGAACAGTTTTTGTGAAATTCACAGTATACATCCAATAGCTCCTTGAAAGTTGATGCTAGTCCTTCCGATTGTAGAAGTGTTTGACATCGTAGAGCAGTTATTCCATTTCCTACAACCACTGTTGCTGGTTTCTTGTTCAAATATGCAAGATATAATCTTGTTACGTCATATAGTTCTCTTAAGTTAAACCTTGTAACTGCATATTTCCGTGAATTCAAGTCGTTCACCGATAATTCTGTACAATATGCCGCTGGTGTCCTTTGTATGTCGATGAACGATTGAACAATTGGTTTGCTGACATTATTATTGATGAAACTTTTATTGCTGTTGTTATTACTAAGTAGAACAGCTGGTTTGTTAGTAATATTACTATTATTTTGTGATCCATGCTGGACCATCCCCCGCTTACAAATTCTATTTTTTGATCTGCCGGAAGATTGTCGTACATCGCCTTATAATTTCTAAAACCTCGTAATGCTGCTTAATGTGATATTGAAACTCCTGGTTTTGGAGTGGTTTTGCTTCTCTTAATATTACTTAATATGTTAACATCATCTCTTTTGAACCCAAGATCGGTCTGAAAAGTTACATTTTTTTTGTGAGCTTTTTGAAAATCCTTTGAAAATTTACCGATTGGAAAAGTATTACTATTGATTTTTTTTTGCATTAAGTGATTTGTTTGATTCACTTCTGTCAATATTACCCTTCTTATTTATGGTCACGGGCTTACCAATTTTCCTATTCCATGAGTTTTTCCATACCACTTTGCCTGATTTGAATAATCTACATTCACCTTTTGAAATAGTATTCATTGAACTTTCATTTATATTGTCAGCTACCTCTGTTTCGATATCTTCTAATATCTGAAAATTGTTTTTAACAGGAATATTCGGTATGACTGCATAGGTGACATCATTAGTCTGTTGTTCCATGTTTCTCATTTTTGTTTTTGTTTTAACAGAGCTCGTTTATTTTATTGATGTTTTTATTCACATTATCAACACTTTCGAAAATTTTATCTATTGTAATTTCGTTCGTCTTTCCAAAACCAGAGCAGAAGGCCGATTTTCTATTTTGCGATTAAAATAAAGTCATTTCGATACCCAACTGTATCGTAATGGCCTTCATTACGATAAGCAAAGTTTAGTTTTTCAAGGTTGGTCACATTGGTCATACAAACGTCAGTGAAAATTAAGACGAATAAACAATATTTCAATTTGACACAAACTTTTCCAATTTCAATTGTTTCAAATATCAAATGTGTTACCAATCACAAGAAAAATAAAACAAAATTTAAAATTGACTATTTTTTAATAAAATATACATTTTTTTAAATTTCAAGACAAAAAATGCAAAATAGAAAAAATAGTAACCAAAACTCGTTTCATAAGACGTTTTATCGCAGTTATCCTTTAGAAAACGACCGGCGAAGCGGGGAGATTGTATGCGATAAAATCGTAGATTATGAAACTAGTTTCTTAATATACTATTATATTACTCTGCCATGAATTATAGTTTTTAATGGATCCCAGCACACTATATTTTCAGAACTGGCGGTGACGTCTATCAATGACTAGTAGTGTATTAATTGTATAGTGTAGCCAACCAAGATCACTATGTTCAAGCATCTTGTCAAAAATAAATAAAGAGCTTGTGGCAATAAACTTCCGTTTTACATAGTAAATACATTCCATATTAACAAGAACACTAAATTAACAAGACACTTGCACAACTCTCGGTATAAATTGGAAGAATTGACTGTTAATTAGAATGCCATGATTTTGTTGTTGTCAATTGTTCTCATATCAAGTTTTTCTTTTCACTCCACATAATTGTTAATTTTACTAAATTTAAGCCATAACAATCTCATTATTGATAAGCTATTCATTAACAACATTATCATGGTAAATAGCATTTTAAACTATTGAAATTGTAAGTTAATTGTCATTATATTACGAATAATATTAAGAACAAATTGAAAGGAGTTTGTCGCCATACTTACGTTATAGTTAATATATTAATCTACTCCAAAATACACTCGTTATTTGTTATTAATACAGAATACTGTTTATTTGAATCTAATATGGATGAATATTTAATAAGATTCAACTTTGTTCAACAGTGTATATTTTAATTATGATAAATAAAAATTCTGAAAATTAAATAAACTATTAGAGAAGAAAAATATTACAGTTTATTAATTGTAATTTCCATTTGTGATCGAGAAACAAATATACTTCTACTGGATATTGATGTCATAACCAGAACGAACGCGGCTTACCCTTCAAGGATATTATAGAATTTTCAGTAGGATATTCATCTGGCATCTAGCATCATCGCTATCATACCTGGATACAGCTCCTGCCTATACCTGGACTCATCTCAGCTACCAAAAGCTTAATATTTTCAAATCTAAACGAAACCAAACCAAAATGGCCTAAAGAATTATGATTAGACTTCTTATACTCATAAAAGAAATATTTTTTTAAAAAATACGAAACCAAAATTTACTAAGCCTGAACATAACCATAACATAAAACAAAAAAATTTGTAAAACGTCAATCTTTGATCCATGAATGAATTGAATAACGGATTTATGTGCACGCTTTAATTTTTTAATATTCCAATTTAAATTTTAATTCCGTTATTTATTTTATTTATGATAATCGGAAGTTCATGTCAATAAAAACTAAAAAGGATAAGTTTTGAATTATTACACAATATAAAGATGATCGTGTTAGTTTAACAATAGTCAATAGTTTATATGAATTGGATGATTATCAATTTAATTTCAAGTTTAGGCTGACTAAAACTAACGGTAAAACTAGATTTTTGTTTGTAACAATTATTGAGTTATTTTCTGTGTGCATTTTAAAAATTAATAGAAGAAGTCTGGTATACAATATAGTTTTTCAGGTATTTTTTGGGTACAAACTTGTGTATAAACAAACGTTAAGGGTTTCTAGATGTTGATATTAAATCCAAGTTTATAATCAGTTTTTCTATTTGAACTGCTCACAGATCAATTTAATTAGAATATGTATAATATATATAGAACCATTACAAATACCTTTATATCAAATAATATTTTTGTAACGAATTTTTGTATTAATTTTATTTGTGTCCAATAATCGAAGTAAATAAGAAAAACCCGCCTTAACACCATATGGTCGACCATAGAAATCATTAACAGTATACGAGAATGTATACGATAATCATATAAAGGTTTTAACAACTGTTCGACTTATAAGTCTTAATATAAGGACACGTGCAAAGGTTTTTAGGTAATTGTTAAATGATTTTCTATAAATTTTAGTTTCTGGTCAAAGTTATTTTATTTAAATTAATTAGCTGGAAATTTTATTGTGCATGTAAGGCTTTAGGTTGTAAAACACTTAACATTACAAAATTGTTTTAACGTTATGAATCTCAACTATATATTTTTTGTAAGCTCATTTACTCGTTTGATTTTGTTTCAAACAAGGTCTGCATTTGTGGAACTTTACAAGCCTATCCATTACATCGTATAGAATAGTTGAAGTATGTGTTACAATGTTTAACCTCTCATGCTACAAATGAGAATCCAACCCCTGGTTGTTTAATTAAAATTTAAATATGTAAGTCTTTTGTTCTTTCGATTTAAAAAATTAATCCATCATCGCGTCCTATCTGTTACGCCTGACGGCCTGAGTGTATCTAAAATTTATAAAATCATGGTTTGTGTATAATAGTAAATTAAGCTTAATTTAGATATTCTACCATATTTGCAAGGTTAACTTGAAAAATTATCTAATGGCATACCTCTACCCTTTAAAATTCATTTGAACATCATAAGTAATGAAAATATGCCAAAAATTATAACAAAATTAATCCTTAAGAGTTTTTTATGCTGAAAAGTCATTTAGTTTTGGTATATGCAAAGGTAAAAATTATCAGTGTCCTTCCTCAGTCCTCTATTAAATTTCCTTCTTTTAATTTTTTCAAAACATCATTTTTGAAATATACGAGTAAGAAATTGTAATTAGGATGTCGAACAAATCCCAAAAAATATAAAAAACTGACATGATTGCTAATCTTAGTTTGGTATAGAAAATGCAATGCGTTTCTTTTTTAATTAGATGGTATATTTTAGATGAGGAAAATAAAATCAGAGTACAAAAATAATATTGATATAATTCTTAATCACATCCGGAAGCCATTGAAATTGATGACTTTTTAATATTTCTTTTATTTTCTTCTATGATAAATACGAGTAATATAAATTAAGGAGTTGAATTCTAAAGTTATTTTTTGTTTCTAATATACTTTTCACACTTTCATTATGATAAATTCGCGGCTAATTCGTTTGTTTGGTTTGTTTGATCTTTTCGTTAAAAACTATATCCCTCTAATTTATTTATTTTGCGGTTTCCTTTTTATCATTGTTTTGGTTTTCTTTTAATTGCTAATTATATGAGTAAACATATATTTTACCAAACAAGAAATTTAAGAGATTTTGGGCTTTATGAACGGAAAGTGTGAATTTTTTTCTGATTATATTAAAACTAAATCTTTGAGAATTATTTTGACAAATTTAGTTTTTACTATTTCTATGTTATGCCATCAGCTAATTGGCATTGATAAGGTTACGAGTTCTAATCCCTTCCAGAAAAAGTGGTTTTAATTTAATATAAACTGTAAGGTTTATTCATTTAATCCCAACAACTGATTTCGAATTGAAAGAAAATTCAAAAACGAATCACAAAGATGCTTGACATTTGTCGTAAAATTGATTGAAAAGTGACTTAAGATGATACGAAATAATAATATTCCTTTTATCCTAGTTCAAATTTCACATATAGTGGCGTTAACAAATTAATAATTTCCTAAAAAATACAACCCAAAATTGTCCCGTATATTGTTCTAGTGGCGTGAAACATTTATAAATGGGTTAATATGTCTTGATTATACAGCGGTGAGCTATTAAGTTTCTTGCAACATAGAAAAAATGTCGCTGATTTGAGTATATGTTATATGTATGATTTGAGTATGTGAGTATATGTATAAACGTGCCTCCGAAGAAATCAAATCGACCATCCTTTGACGGTTCGAATGTTAAGGTGTGGAACTATTCCTTTCCAGCATCATTTTTTTAACAGACCTCCACATATCTGGAATGTCTTGCCTGAGTGAGTTTCCCTGAAAATATTTTGCTTTATTTTTATTGGGTTAACCCAACAAAATTCTCTAAAATGTAATGACATCATTCAATTTGACCAATCACATTTTAATTTTACATACTAATAATGGAGAAATTATTAAGAAGAGGTGGGTTATCACAGAAATATTACTTTTACAGAAATATGAATTAATAGAATTATAAATTAATGTCTTAAAATAATATTTCTTGACAAATCCCAAAACCTCCGATATTCTACAAGCCCTATTCATTCACGCCATCTTAAAGAACAATGAACATTGCCATATGCAAAAAATTGGATTAGTGGTTTTGATTAAATTTTTTGAATTTTTTTTTTATTTGGAGTTTTATTTTTGAAGTTATACTTCTTTGCGCTCGTTGTAAATATTTTGATGGGGTGTTAATCGAGAAACCGCGTCACGCTTGTTTAAGTTATATTTTAACCTTTATGCTGTATGGTAATAAAGACGAAATTAGTAAATCAACCTTATGCTGTATGGTAATAAAGACGAAATTACTAAATCAATCATATTTTATAATAATAAAACATTATTCGCTTAGTTATCTTTGATCAATTTTTTTTCTTCACTTTTCGGAATTATCATTAAAAGGAATAGTTAATGTATAATGTGACAAACAAATATGTACATTTATATGAAAATTATGTTAAATTATTTTTTAACAAATACATTTTTCTAATTTACAACAAATATGTTCTTATGGTTTGCAATTATATAAAATATCGACCGCTTCGTGACAAGACCTCCTATCTACAAAAACTACATTTTCCAGGAGACAAAAAAAACTGTGCAGCGTGATAACGATTAAAAATTTTCATATAGTTTAAATGAGGATTCTTTATAAATAATCTTATACAACGTATCAATAAATATTTTTGTCAGTGATCTTGATGGTAAAATTTTTAATGTACTTAGGATAATTTGAGTCAAATTTTTTATGCAGATAGGATATATTATTCAAATAAATAAACTTAATTGTTATGGTAATTTCATCTTTTAATTTTTTATTCATTACAAATTTACATAAATAATTCAAGTTTTTAAATATAAAAAAATTAACATTATTAGGATGGTACCTACCTAAAACAAAAAAAATCAACTTTCAGTTAAATAATACAAAAAGTATTGAAATCACATTCACATGTTTAAAAATAATATAATTAATAAAAATAATATAATAATAAAAACAAAAATAAAAAAAAAGTTAATCAACGAATTCAAGATTATTGTAAAAGGCATGACAGTCTGATGGGATCACAGATTTTAAATCTTGTAAGTGATCGTACTTGTTTTTTTTTTATTTTGCATGTTGTACTAAAAACAGATGGATAATTCGATATAACATCAATTTTTTTCAATCTTCCAGGTAAGTCGCTCCACTCGTGATCGAAACATAATTTGTATTTTATTTTGCTTTCGTAATATCTTAAAGCTTTGATGTCGCTAACTACTGGATCATGGGCCCTTCTACCAGGTGTAATTGATGAATATCTAAGATGTTCCGGTAATGAATAGTTTTTAAAAAACGTGTATCTTAAATTTTCTACCTCATATGGTTTTGGATTGATGCGCGCAGCTTTAGTAAATACTAAATAGTTGCTGGGTAAATGTATTTCCCTATTTTTGAGTTGATGCTCAATCTTACTATGGACACTGTCACACTCCATCTGTGTGTGTCCTGGTACTAAATACTTTTGAATGATTTCAATATCATTCTGCATAGAAAAATTTAATAGCGCGTTAGCCAAAACATTATTTCTGTTTTGGAATCCGCATCCGTCGGAATAAATCACAATAGTTTTTTTTCTTCGATGCTAAGATTATTGCTTAAGTAGTCGATGATACAACTAGTAAAAGTTGATGCGCATAAATTGTTGCATTGATCTTCAGAGAACCAATAACATTTTACATCTTTGGTGGCTAGGTTATAAAATGTAAAATTATGGCAGCATAGTTAATGGTTGATTTTATAGTTGATAGTTGATTTTATTTTTATTGCGTTTCCAATTATCAGATTTAGATTTCCTTTGCCGCCGTACGGAATTTTCTCCAATCAGACGCGTTTCATCTGTCTCTTCCGTTTCTACACTTTCAGGTACAAATTAATAATTATTTTCATCATTGTCCGCATCTGTAATATGAAGTTGTTCTTCACTACTATTAGAATCAACCTTAGATTATAAAATATACAGGATAAGTAATATTTGTGTATGTACACTATAAAACTATAAAAAAAATTGAAGCTATTTTTTAAATTCAAATTTTGCATTGAAAATAATTTCCACAAAAGAAAAGGCTCCTGTAAAAAGAAATACAAAAATACAGGGTCCCATGTAGCATTTTTATCTCTTTCCATTTATAGAAAAAAAATACATTATTATTCTTCTATTGCCAGAAAGAAGTAGCTGCCAAATAATATATATTTCATTTTAATTTCATTCTAAATTAAAACAAAACCTGAAACAGTAAACCATATAAACAATATCCATTTCATTTTACATTTAGTTTAAATGAAAACAAAACCAAAGCGTACATGATAAAATTTTAGTTAGGATCAAATTTTCAGTTTTAATATTATCAGTTTTATTTTAATCGAAATACTTTTGACAAACATAAAATAAAATTGCATAAGGTTGGTCATTCTCCGATCGGTAAAAATGTTAGATACAAAATTTCTACATAAGTCTGTTATTTTGTAAGCATATTTGTTCAAGCAAGGGAAAACCTCGATGATATTTAAATTTCTAGGCTACTGTGTTTTTTCCAGGGTTGTAACGTATAATACGGTAACGTATAAAACACGTATTATACGTACGTATAAAACGTACAGTATAAAACACACAATTATTTACGTTTTATACCGTATAAAAGTAAAATCCTTAATAAATAAAAATACATTTATATAACATTATCGCGGGCGTATTATTCATCGTACTCGTGATATTTAATATTTATAAAGCCTAGATTTCTGGACTAATAGGAACATTTGCTTTAGAAAATATAGCGTCGTCATGATAATTTCTTACCCAACTATTCGTATTAGTTCAGAAAACTTCCACATTTAACGTAAATGCTTCTTTTCAAAATATAATTATTTGTTTTCAAAACAAATTTAGTCTACAATTATTTGACATTTCATGCCATACCTATTATTTATTCATCAATGACCAAAATTGAACTTACTCAATAATCTTCTCACTAAACTTTTTCGTTTGACGTAAATACATATTTTAACTATTACAGCTTTTGTATAAAAAGAAGATTTGCAAGAACCTGTTATTTTCAAACTGTGTCTATTAATTGGAAGTGGTGCAACCCGGATTCACACAACAAAATTTTTTTAAAAACATCTCTCTAATAATCTCTAATAATTTCCCTAACTGCTATGAAAAAAAACGACATTTATTCTACAACAACACAATATTTCCCATCTGTTCTTATTAGATGGGAGGAGCTGAAGTTGGATTGAACCATATTTTATATATTCAATAACATTTCATGATGCCAAATAATTAAGTTCATGAGCCAAATGTTTCTAATTCAAAATGTTTCCCATTAAGTAAATGTTGGAATCAAAATGAAAGAAAATCATATGATTTGTATACGTGTTGAAAAATTCAAAAATAATTTAATTGCTTGAGTTTAAGTGCTCAAAAAAATCTCAAAAAAATCTCTTAAAATCTAGTGAATTAAAAATTATTAACCAGTTTAATGTACAGTAACATAGTCTTTCGTATAAAGTATAAAAATATACATTCAAATAACATCTACAATTTAAATAGTTGTTGTTATAAATTATAAAATATATAAATAATTTAAAATTACGTAATTATATTTTTACTAAAATATATATGTTTTTACTAAAATTATAATTAATATCTAAACTAAGAAGTATTTTTAATTTTTTATGAATGAATTTCAAAAACAAAATCATATTATACGTTTTATACGTTATATACGTTTTATACGTTTTATACGTTACGTATTATACGTGTAACGTATAAAACGTTTTATACGTGTATATTAACAACCCTGGTTTCAGGGTTGTTAATATACACGTATAATTATCATTTGTTCAACCCTTTTTTCAGTGCAAATACTATCACGTTAAAATCGCACACTACTTTATGTAAATAAAAATAACTTCAACTTAAAAAGATATTACTTATCCTGTGTATTTTATAATCTAAGGAATCAACAGTCATATCTCTCACATTGTCTGGGTCGTCTTCATAAGCCTTACTTTCCATTTCTAGTCCGTTCTGCTTTGATATATTTTCAAAATTTAAATCCGTAACCATAATTGTATTCTCATTTGAATTATTGCTGGCACTCGGAATGTTAATATCAGGTCCCATCGCTGTAGGATCCAGTTCAAAAGAAAATATCACGTCAAGGTTTTCAATTGGAATTACTGTTTCATTGCTGCTTGGGATCACGATTGCCTGTTGTAATTTTTCTCGTGCCATATCTGCCATATCTTTTCGTTCCATTCTTTGTGCCATTCATTGCCTACGTGACATTTTTTTAATGGAATTCATAATTCGTTTGACTTAATAGATATTTATTTGTCGTCTGCAATTTCAAACAAAAATTAAATTTTTAAATTTTTCGGTGAATTCGTTTAGTAAAAATTGGATGGAAAACCTCCTATCTACATAAATAATGATGTTTCAAAATCTCATAAATGAAGCAATTATTTAATATTGTTTTATTATGTATTATTATATAACCAAGTCAAAATAAATATTTCAATTCAACTACTAAATATATAAATATTTAAATTTCACTTCACTTCCAATTTTAACTAAGATCACATAATAAAAACAGATCAAATACTTACCGGCGATCCGCACGCTGTCAAAACACAAGGAAACTGATCACATAGGAGATTTTTACGATTTTTTTTTACTAATTCCTTATAGGAGGAATTGTTTTTTGCCGTTATATTGTTTTTTTAGTTTTACTATTACGGTTTAGTTATTACGTATAAGTGCGTCTGCATTATAGCTATATTTCTACATCAAAAACTCATTTTAGCAAAAAACGCAGATAGGAGTTCTTGTCACGAAGCGGTCGATATGTACATATTTATTTCTATGCATTAGCACCAATACGATACATATAAGCATTGCTTATATATGATTAAACAAACCTGCTTGCATTAGCAGAATTGCCCTCACATGTTCCAAAAATTGGAAATTGACGTTTCTTTTCCTCTTCTTAGAAACATTGATTAACCAAGAATTTGCATTGGAACCTTAGTACCGAAGAAAAAGATTATGAACAATATCAAAGCTACAGGTTTAAAGTGTTTTACTTATAGAGTGAAAAAAAATTGAAATATGCTTCTCAATTTTTTGTTGAAATATGCTTCTCCATTACTTTCAAAACTATTATTGTTATTGCAAGGGATCTATAAAATATATGCAAATATGTTAACAAATGGAGTGATTTGACTGTTTTAATAATAATATATAAGTCTGAATTTACAAATGAAATTAGTCTTATTATTATTTTTTCCAATTTTTGTTTTAAGTTGTGGGAAGGAATGTCGAAATAAGACGATGACCATAAGCGATAAAACCCATTAAACGAAAATATTCACTAAAAATGGTGGTATTTTTTAACCGGCCGGCGTATGCATCAATGTAGTAGAGTATTGCAGACAATCGATAAAATATATTTGCAAATTGCAATACGACCCTCTTCAGAACAGCAAAATTTCTGGATTGATAAATGATTATAAGTCTACATGAAATAGGACGCTAAACCAATAGCAATGAACCAGTGTACCTATTTTGTATGACGAGTACGGTGGTTTCGGAGTAAGTAATTGACAGATGTGACATCAAATAAACAAATATATTTACGCTCACCTAATTGTTCGTGAGTCGTGACACATTGAATTATTTGAATTAAATCTTTGGAATAAAATTTTAACTTTTTTCTAACCTTAATCTTTTGCCATCTACATTTATAAAAATTATTTAATTATTATTTGTCTGACAGACAAGTTTCAATTTTAACATACATTTAATATGTAAATTTATCTATAGCTTTAGAGACATTTACTTAATGGCTTTTGCTGACTGTAAAATGATACTACATATTACATTGTTTTCAAACTTTTTATATATTACTAATAAAATGAGTTAAATTAAATGACATTAAAAAAACTATTAGAGAATTTACTCAAAAAAAAAACAGTTTTCAACCACTTTATCTGGGAAGCACGGGCATCGCCGTGCGGGTACCTTCTAGTAATTAATAATTATTAGTTTTTTGAATAATATTTTTTTTTTACTACTTGCATGAGAAATTTCAATTATTTACTCAAAAACCCAAGACAAAAGTTATTTTTCTCAGCTATGGTTACTAATAATTATTCCCCACACCTAATAATAAGTATTTTAGCACCTTCGTAAATAAAATAATGAATGAATGCAAAAACTTCTTTCCAACTATAGTAGTTTATTTGAAATTTTAATTCGTGTTAAACAGAATTCTGTTGAAATTTAGTTTAGTTGTGAGTTGTAGATTAAAAAAATTCTAAATTTGGCTCAACAATATTGAATAGATTTTCAATTTCATGTCAAAAATAAATAAAAGCTATATTTTTTAATCCAAAGCATATGTGATTTTTATATAGTTTTAAGAAAATTCATTGAAAATAAATTTCTAACTAAGCAGCCCTGAATAATAAATATCCAATACGCAATCCAATGATATGATAAACAATGTTTCACCAAATCAAAATTTTTATTTATTCACCATTTGCTTATTAATTGACATTTTATTTTGTGAATAATTAAGAGTTTTAGTGCATTTTTATATCAAGTAGTAAAAAAAATAGTATATAAACCTCGGTGAAGAAAATTTTCTCCATTTCGGTGATTAATTCGCTCGAAACTTCGTTTCTCGCGAATTAATATCCACCTCAATGTAGAAAATTTACTTTATCACCTTGGTATATAATGTACTATTTTCTTTTTGGATAATATTTTTTTTGACTAAGAAAACTAAGAAAAATCGACGATTATACGTTCTTATACTTTTTGAATAATAATTTTTTTTTTGAATAATATTTTTTTTTATTTATTTTTTGAATAATATGTTTTTTTTTCGCTTTTTTTTGAACGATATTTTTTTTTTTGTATTATATTTTTTTTTGAATAATATTTTTCTTTTTGAATAATATTTTTTTTTATTTTTTTTTTTTTTGAATAATATTTTGTTTTTTTTTTAGTTATTTTTTTTAATGTATCCTGTCTGTCTGTCTGTGTGCGTGTGTCCGAGCGAATGGCCAAAGAAGTATAACTTACACCGTCTGGTCCGACGCAGACCCTACTTTTCCTAGATGGCGTTATTGGCGTTAAGGCGATTTTTTGAATTTTTTTTATATTGAGTTTTAATTTCAAAATGGCGCTACAAGTTCACGATTTCTTCTGTGCTAAAAAATGAAGAAGGCTTGTATATTGGGGGTTTTGCAAATCCGCTTTTTTTCCTGCAAAAGAATTTTTAAAATGAAGATATTATTAACCTGCTATTTTTAATATTTTTCTGGTTGTCGCCTCGATGGATTTACACAGTCGAAAAAGTTACTATGCAATTTTCAATACAAGCTTTGCTATATGGGTTATGTAAAGCAAGTTATTATTAAATTGCAAAGCGAATTTTTCATTAAAACTTATTCTAACGCAAAACTATAAATTTTAGAACAACTCTAAGAACATAATTTATTTTTTATAGAAATGGTAGAAGTTTTAAAACAACTTGCTACGCTAGAAGTTTAAAAACAACTAGCTAATGCAAAGAGCATTACAATTATCTTTAAAGCAAACTTTTCATTGTTTTATAATGGTGACTTCCGTAGGACATATATGTGTAGCAAATTACAATACGTATTCAGCTTATTTTCAACTGTGTATAGTAGACCAGAATATATGAAAAGAGTTCACGTATAAAATAAACAAAGTTCACATAAAAAATAAATAAAAAATGGCAAGAATTTTCTAAACAAATGGCATTGATCAATCAACTTGCTTTCGAAATTTTGCAAAACATTATTTCGAATTATCACCATCCTTGTAAAATTGCTACTGATAATTTAAATCCCCAAATTTTTAAAATCTACGTAATAAATTTCTTTAAAAAACTTGATATGAAACCTCAGTTAGCATGCGGTAACTTCGGCTATTCAGAGAGGTTAATTTGTAATTTATTTTAATTAACACTAAGCCTAATTTTGAATAAAAACTTACAAATAATAATCTGATGTTGCTTATGGTTTGTATAATCTATAATTCTGTACTGTATTCTCATATTAATATAACATATCAGGCTGTCTATACTTTAAGGTATAAGAATAAAAAATTAATAAAAATGTTGAAAAATTGCGACAACGGTTGAAACCTCACAATTTTCATCTCTCAGCGATCTCCATTAACATTATTTGTAAATTATTTTGTGAAACGATAGTGAATTTTAATATGCTTAGAATTTCGCGAATACGTAAATAGTATATTCAATAACACATTTGGCAGTCATGTGTGTTAGAAAAACATATCAATTCAAACGCAAATAACAAGTGCTTTTATTATAATATAATATATCGAACCAATTAATTTATCCTTACTATATTTTATCGAAAATATTACAAAAAATACAATATATCAAATTCAACGAAACTAGAAGGTTAAAAAGCTACTTGTCACACCATATGTTATTCATCCGATTTAGGGTTCTTCGATTTTCATTAATATTTTTCTAAACCTTTTTTTGTTATTTTAAAATTAATAAAAAAGTTTTTTGTTAATAATATTTTAGTGAAAAAATAAATTAATACTTATAAAAAAAACAATCGCGCAAAACAGTTCAATTTTACTACTCTTACACAATAGTCTCAACAAGTGTTGAAGAGTTTTCTGTTATTTAACCAAAACATATACATTTCTATTCTAAGACCGCACTGCACCATTGGATGAAATATATATATTTACAATTGCTACATGGTAAAGGTATTTTTTTAATATTTATAACAATAAAATTTACTTCCGCTTTGTAGTTATCTTATTTTTCAAAATTTCTGGAAGATGCCCAAGAAGAATCCCAAAAAATTCAAACTCTCTCATCATCTAATTTAAACTGTATAGCAAATATAATTCAAACAAGATAATAATCATGACAAGCACGCAGAATCTGTTATATTTTATGCCAATTATGAAATTGGTTGTTTGTTTTCTAAATTATTTAAAATCGCAAAAGATCACCCCAAATGGTTTTAGAATTTGCTAATTGAAAAAATCGAAGCATTAATTTATAATTTAAACGAACACGCGATACTTTTCTTCTACAATATGTTTATTGTAAATTACTGTAATTTTTTTACAAATATGTATACATTTTAAAGAAGTGAATTCAACTCCTCATATTTTCTATTTATTCTTTTGTAATGAATTTTTCAATATGTTAATATGATTTTCGAGAGTACTTGTGCGAATTGTGTTTCTAAGTGATTTGTTTTATTTAAAATGGGGTTGGAAAAATCGTTTAATTTGAAGAAAATAAACGTTTAATTCTTAAGTAAATGGTTTGTGAACTATATTAATACATATTTATGATATGTATATATTTATCCTTTTTATCATTGTTCTTAATTGCTATTAATTAAGGTGACCAGACGTCATCTTTTGAAGATGACAGTCATCTTTTACGAACGATTGCCATCTTTTTGTCATCTTTTACAAAAATGTGCATCTTTGTCATCTTTTTATCATATCGCATACTTATGGTTATGAATTAATGGGGGGAGAAACAATAACATAAATTAAAAGTAGGCTACAGACCTTCAATCAATTTGTCAAAAAATTCTAAAACGAAAATAAACGAAAAAAAATTTAGTGTAAAAATCCACTAAATTTTATTTTGTTTATTTTCGTTTTTAATTGATTGATAAATTGATTGAAGGTCTGTAGCCTGCTTAAAACAAAAATTTTCACTTATTCATCTAAAACACTTAACAACGTTAGTTTGTTATTTTTCTGATTGGGATATCTATATTTTGGCTGGATTTTTAAAAATAAATTGGTGTGAATTGTGCAACTGTTAAAAAGGGAATATTTTCTTAGAAAAAAATTAAACTACATCTTAGATTGAAGATATGAGTATCATAACAATAGACTTTAATGCTTGCTAATTTTTATTTCAATTATATTATTGAGAATATTGCAAATCACTGATTTATGGATTCAAGAAGTCAAAATGATTTAATTTGGGAGTATAACAATACAAATAGAAAACGTTTTGTTTTGATGTGTCAATCATGTAAGTTTATTGTGGTGTGACGATACTTGTTGCTTATGAAATATTAGTTTTAAGTATGTATGATCGGCATTAATATTTACATCACAGTTTTCTAACAAAACTCTTAATAAAAGTAACAAACAAGTACAAAAGGTGGTCAAAGATTTATCTCTATTTTACTGCTGTACTTTAAAGCCCTTCGAAGGATTAATTATAATGTTGTCTATATAAATTCCGTCCTTGACCGTTAAATGAGTTTCTTACTGTACTTAATTACTATTTGTCACTTTGTTGTGATAGTTGGGGATCCGAGAGTTGAAGGAAACGTCAAATCAATTTCAACAACTCAAAATATTATTTAGTTTACTACTGAAAGTTATATTAAAAGTTTCACAGTAGTTGTATTTCTTAAGAAAATGATCAAGCAATTTTTTTTTTATTAAATTCAATTTTTAACATCTTTATATGTGTTTCATTTCATGATACAGATTATGGATCCATAATTTATTAAAATATAAACGTAAAGCTATACGCCTTTTCTGTTTCTTTGATTGTAACATCTTAATTGTTTATTATTTTGGTATGGTGGGATATCTTCATATATAGATTCTTATTTAATGAGATCATTTAGAGTTTAGAAACGTTTAGAGTTTAGAACAATGATAATTAACTACTGTGTGGTCTTTTGCATTGGATTTATATTTCAATATAATGAAACAGGTTCAGAAAACAAAATCCTAATAGATTTATAATTAGCAAGGATTTGGAGGATGAGCCTGTATCGAATTTGGTAAGTCCAAATAGAAATAAAATTTCCCATAAAACCATTTGGATAAAAATCTACGTAATGTATATGCAATAAAACAAGCAATTTATACCTACATACTTGTACATAGTCTTACAAGAAAACAAGTTAATAGTTAGTTTTGACCTGAAATAAAACATAATTATCTTTAAAACTGGGAAAATAGTAATTACGATATTTGTTTAACTTTTATTTTGTCAGGTGCAAAAAAAACGAATTAATATTGATGACAGTGACAATCTTAACTTATTTTACACATTTACCTGATTTCAAAAAAGAGATAAGCCTCCATATAGCTCTATTTTAGTTTTGTTCCTGAAACTTTTTAAGGAATTTTACTTTTTGCCACTTATTTTATTTTGTGTCTCCATGTCATATTTCATTTTGTGATAGGATTTATTGTTTAGCTATTTATTCTTCAAGAAAAGTAAAAAATAATAACAAACAAAAATGAGCGTCCATCAACACCTTAGAACGCATGTTGTGACACATTTGTAATTTCTATTACAAAACATATTTTATTAAAACAAACAATGGTGTAAGCGCGGAGCGCATAAATTCTTGAGGTGAAATCCTAACCATAAAGCTGGTCTCCCTATACCTACTACATATAAAAAATATCAAAAACACACATACGGTTATCATCGTTTTCATATGGAGAAAACGCTAGAGAAAGTTTTGTTATAATTTGCTTGCACATTAACTGTACGATTTAAACAACATGAGTTTTATATATATCTTTACGGATTTTATATAATTTTATTAATACTTTTAATCGTAAGGCAACAACTATAAACAGTTCATTTGAAAAAATGACAGTATTTTAAAGTTTAAACAAATTTACAAATAAATAAAATATGTATAATATTTAAATAAATCGATTTTTAAATTAACTTGTTAAATAACAAATATGCGATCGAACATCAGATCAACCAGACCAAAAAAGCGAATTGGTAAAAAAACCCTATATTTTTTAATTTATTTTATTATAACTAATTTTAAAAATTGTCATTTTAATATTACATCAATTTAGCTCTCAGTGATTGCGCAAAACAAGTGTTCTTTCTGTTATGCTGTTAAAGATAGTCACACTTGTTTCGCGCCATTACACATGAGACCTAAATTGTAATTTTAAAATGATGCTTTTTTAATTAATAATTACGTATGTTTAGAGTTAGTTATAATAAATTAAAAAATGCTTAGGGTTTTTAAACTAACTTTAAACTTCTTTAAAAGTTAACATAAAGATCGGATCAGATCAGATAAAAACGGAAATAAATTAATGGATTTAATCGCTATCATATTATCAAAGTTATTGGAAATTTCTTTATTTTGTTTTATGGAACCCACAAAACTTATTCTGAAAGACGTGTATTAAATTTAGGCATTTATTTCATCAAACATAACTACTATAAAATCATTGATTAAGGTCTAACTCCTTGCGCAAAAACAATATTTCCTATCACAACGCCAAGTATGAATATGAATAAATAAACCGTATTTGAATTAATAGAAAACCTTAAGCCAGACAAAAGAAGACCCGCGACAAACAACAATCGTAAGGAATTAACATTTACTCTAAAAAAACTAACCAATAATCACTCAACTATAAAACTTAATTGATTAACCGTCAAATTTATCTAAAATAAATTCAAAAATTCATCATTTAACCTTTCAAATTATTTCACATAAAATACACAAATTTACAAGTGTATTTTCCACAAATTGTAAACGTGTTCAATAATAACAAAGAGCAACAACAAACATTGCTATCCTATTTACCTTCTTACTACATATTTATTTAATAAGAAAACCAATAAAAATTATTTATTTGCCATAACATAAGGCCTTAAAACTTAAACCAACAAAAATTGTACATAAAAACTGAAATAAAAAACAAAATAAAATGCCGAAAACATAAAAATTGGGTTTGAACATTTTCTTTTGTTTTTAACCTGGCGCTTGATTTGATTGGTTAGACGGCACGTGCGATAAATATTTTTATTAGAAGGGGAATATTCAGGTAATCAGTATATATACAACCCTCTGATTTTGTTTTTACTTAGATATTTGTAGTGATTTGTTGAGTGAATACTGCTGAAGAAAATAAAGTGAAATTTCTTTTAAAATTAATAAAATTTTAGTTTGTTGTAAAATTGGTTCAAATTTGTTTACAAGATAAAGAAACAATAATAAAAACAATTTGTGACATTTAAAGTGAATTTTTACCGTAAATTAAATCATGGCAAGTGATTTGTGTCGTTATTATTTTGTTCCGTGCAAGGAAGAAATTGTAACTTATGAAACAGAATTAAATCAATGTCAACAACATCAAATTGAAATGAACCATTATAATAATACATTAAAACATTTTCAATCATATATTCCAACACATTATTCAGACGTTTCATCATATTCTGATGGTTGGCATTCCCCTACACCATCAAGCTTACGTTCATCAAGTCCGGAATTTATCAACTTGAATAACATCAAAGAATATCAACAACAAAATGTTCAAGTTGGAGAATTAGTTCCTGTTGTTACTCAAGAAACTAAACCATTAAAAAAACGTAACTATACGAAACGTATTACAAAAAAACAATTTCAGTTGCAACAACATCAAGAAGCTATTAACCAATCACATATAATAATAGAAGAACCATGTGCCTCAAACACGCCTTTGACAACGTTAAAATCAGAAGACGATTTTGATTATTCGGAATTAAATGGATTAACAGAATCTGATATAAGTGGTGATGATGATGAAGAAATAAATTTAGACAAAAATATTACAGTTGATGGAAAAAGACGTCGTGGCAAACAAATTTCGCCGGTTGTAAAGAAGAAACGTCGTTTAGCGGCTAATGCAAGAGAACGAAAACGCATGCAAAATTTAAATAATGCTTTTGATAAATTACGACAGTATTTACCAAGTTTAGGCAACGATCGGCAGCTGTCAAAACATGAAACATTGCAAATGGCTCAAACTTATATAACAGCCCTTTGTGATTTGCTCCATTGAAAAATTTAGTTTATTGGTTAAAATAGATAGTTGGATTGTTATTGTTGTGTTTAATTTTTGTTATCATGTAAATAATATAATTTTTTTTTTGTAAAAACTCAAGACTGTACTATTAACTCCTTTTAATAGTTGTAAAAAGAATAAACAAAATTAACATTAATTATTTTTTATTTTCTTTTATTTTTGTTTGTTATATTAAAAATTTTTTTTATAATTTTGAATATCAAAACTATTTTTTTTTCAGATTCTGAATCAAACGTGTTGCTTCATGTGTAGTGTTGATGTGTAGTTGTAGTTTTGTGTTTTTTGTGCAGAGCAAAATGTTTTTGGGGTTAGTAAACTGAGTTTGGCCACACAATACAAAATAGAAGCTGGATATATAGGCTATTTTTTATTTGATTATTTTAGTTGAAAACTTATCACGTTTAGCGATCGCTGGTGGGGAATGCGATAGATCGAACCAATACAAAGTGGTAGAAACAAGAGACAAAACGGATACCGTATGGCGAGGAACAAAATCGTCAAAGGAACATAAATGTTACAAACAATAAACCAATCTTGACGCATTAAAAAATAGTGTTTTCGTTGAATTGTACGATACTGAAATTGAATTTTTATTTATGTTTGGTAGTATGTTAAACAAACTTTGTAGAGTAGCGCATTGGGTACAGATTTATTTGTATGTATATGTTTAGTTGGGTTTGTTTGCACGCTGTGGTATGCACATATCACATAATAATCTAAACTGTAGATTCATTTTTATTTTGTAACTCAAAAGAATGATTCTTACACTGGAAGAAAACTTCGGTGAAAGAGACGAGAGCATGTTGACTATATAGTATTCGTGAAATCGTATTAAAAACTACATACGGTCACTGCCACATAACACCAGCATCTGGTACACAGATGGTTCTCGAACCAATGTAGGCACGGGAGCAGGTTGCCTTAGACACCACAACAATCATATTTCAAGTCGAAATTTTTGCCATTAGCAGTTGAGCTTTGCTATGTGCTGAAAGACAATACCAAAATATTGAAATATATATTATCTCTGACAGCCAAGCAGCACTATTGGCACTAAAATCTAACTAAAATCTACGCGCTTTGATTCAAACTGGTATACCATATGTGAGATTAAATAAATTTGAATTAAATGCAAAATTTCACAATATGGTATGACTATGACTATGAGTTGCCCAAATCAAACGCTGTTTGTCTTTGGACTTTACCGTTCACCTACACTCTAAAAAAAAATAGTGTAAATTTACCCTTATAATAGAAGGCAACTGAATGCCTCCTATAATAAAGGTAAATTTACAACAGTGGGTAAAATAAAAAAAATTACACATTTTGTCGTAATTTACAAGTTCGTTTAAGTATGTATTATTGCACAAAAAATATTAATTGTAACACATATTCGTTGTATATATACCTATATTTTGATGGAAATCTACTACAAAATGAGAAAATTTACAAACAATGCCACAAAACAATATGTAAATTCACATCGAGCTGTGTAAATTTAAAATCTTTTTGACGTATTTTTACACCCAAAACGAGTATATTGCCGCAAAACTACTGGATTTTAATCCAAGTCTGTGTAACCTCACAACAAAGAATATTGATAGCTTATGAAGGGCTGCCGAAAATGGGTGTAAAACATTTTTTATATTTTTTTTTATTTTTTTATTTATTCCGTAATAAAATCTAAAAATATATGTTATGTTCAAAAATTAACAAAAATTTGTTAAATTTAATTTCATAAATGGAAGTTAAAACTATCAATTAATTATTCATATTTATTGCAATTTATTGCATTTTTTTCGACAACATGATTCAAATTGATCATTTGGTCAATCTTAATATTAAATTATTCATTTTTGTACAGTTATTAATAAGCTGTTTTAAAACAGTTATTTCAGAATAATGCTTTAAAAATAACTTACAATAAATTCCATAGTTTAAGATACTTTCTTCTGATTCCATATATTAAACTCATAATAAAACGCAATAATTATTGCAAGCAAATCCAAAATATTTATGTTTTTGTAATCTCCAACTAGAATATGTTAATAGACTCCTCCTCATCCTACAGGGCAGATGTTTCTGCAAATTTAATAAATTATTTAATTTAAAGATGTAAATAAATTATACGATGGTTGAAATTATTCTTGGTACGGCTGCCCATGGTGTATTAGTTGTATTACTTTATTTCCACTAACCAAAGTTTTTAGTCCAAACTAAAAATACAAAGATTAGGCGAAATCAATTTAATTTGTAAACAGTAAATTTGTAAACGGTCATAAAACTTACATCGAAATATACAAGTAGGTTGAATCTTCGCCGTCTTTAAACAAACTTATTAACATATTTAAAATTAAACTATAAACAACACATAATTAGTTAACGTTTGTTAATTTAATTTATTTAAAAAAAATTTTTTGATCAATCTTTCACAACCTGTCAATGTTTCAATGGTTTGACAAATGAAACAAAGAAAAGTATATATACAAAACATTGCAAAACCCATAAACTATACGGTTTATTTTTACAACGAATGTTGCGTTTTTACAATGCCAGTGTTTAAAACTCCCTAGTTGGACGGATACAGAACACAAACAAAATAAATAATACAACTTTGGATGTACTAGATGCACAAGTTAACGTAGAAAAACATAAGTTATTGCAATATTACTCATTCGTTCGAATTTTTACACTTGTGATTTTATGATACGAACTTTTGGTTTAAGATTAAACTTTGGTTAGAAAATTACACAAAAAACGATGCTAACTTATAGTTATTATCACCGTGATTTTACCCTTCATTATTTCTATTTTTTAGAGTGTAGTTCACCTTAGAACTTTAATTTATTTCATGACTTATCTGAGAAGATAGATAGGTTGGTTGAGTATCCTAATGCAAAGTTTATGGTTCTTGGAGATTTTAATGTCCACAATAAAGAATGGCTTACACACAGCTCTAAAACTGACGAGGTTGATAGACAGGCTGAGTTGTTTGATCTTTATCACAATTTTACTCAAATAATAGACCAGCAAACCAGAGTTCCTGACATTCCTGGTCAAAGTAGTAATTTACTTGATTTATTTTTGACAAACGATCCATATCTGGTTCAATTTAAAATATCAGAACCATTGGGTGGTTCAGATCATAATTTAATCTCCACACAACTAAATATACAAATTCCAAAACAGTTTAAAGCGAATCCTCGCAATGTTTGGGATTACAAAGCTGCGGATTGGCAAGGACTTAAAAGTTTTTTTTAGATATTTTCCTTGGAAACGCTATTGCCTTACCGGCCAAGACCCAGACATAGCTGCATCAAATTTTTCTGAAACTGTAATTGATGATATGCGCAGATTTATTCCTAATAAATTGATCATTCCGAAAACTGATCTATGGTTTTCTAGTAAAAGGAAAAAAAGCTATAAAAGTTAAAAAAATGCTTTTCGAAAGTTTAATCAAAACAAAACCGATGAAAACCTTAGACAGTATCAAGAGAGAAATTTATGTCGTGAGTTAAGAGATGAAGATAAACATCTATTTAATAGGAAAAAAGCATCTAAATTCGCTGAACATCCGACTGTTACACGCAATTTCTATAAAACCGCAAAGACTGTCCAAAACAACTTTTGTAAATCTTCCCTACCGCCTCTTGTTGATAGAGATGTCCCTATCATTGATCCAAAAAAAAAGGTTAATTTACTTGGGCATTATTCCTCTTTAAATTCTACTTTAAAAGAACCTAATTTCAAACCTAAACCTATTTCTAAAGTTTCTTATAAAATGAGGCGGATAATTTTTCGGAAAAACATTGTTCGAAAAATGCTTTTAAAAATCAATACTAATAAGGCAACAGGGCCTGATTTTATTCCTCCAATTATACTTAAAATATTTGCTAGGGAGCTAGCACCAATCCTCACTAAAATCTTCTATTTGTCATATAAGAAAGGAATTTTTAATGAAATTCGGAAAATGGTCTTGTGTTCAGCCAGTTTCAAAAAAAGGCAGTAAGACTGATCCTACGAATTACAGACCCATTTCAATTTTATCGGTAGTTGCTAAAATTTTTGAGAAATATGTCAATTTTAATTTAATGAGATTCTTAGAGTCTTCCAAATGACTTAATGAGAGATAATACGGATTTCGAAAAGGAAGAGCGACCGGAGGTTTGCTGTCTTTTGTCACTCATATCTGAAACAAGTCGCTTGAGAACTTTGGAGAAACATTCGGTGTTGCTCTTGCTATTTCCAAAGCATTTGACAAAGTTTGGCATAACAACCTTATATGCAAATTGAGATCCTATGATTTAGACGAGCAGCTTATAGCTTGGACACAGAGCTTTATATCTGATCGAAAATTTCGGGTCAATGTTGACGGTCTATCATCGAATACTTTTTCAACTAACGCAGGAGTTCCTCAAGGTTCCGTTTTGTCACCAACTCTTTTTCTTATCTATATTAATGATTTGTTGGACTCAACGGTTCATCCTATACATATAGTTTTGCTGATGATAGCACGCTTCATGCGTCTCACGAAGCACTTAAATTATATACATCCTCAGCGCTTAGTAACTGTAGATCAAAATTGATAGATTCCCTTAACACTGATCTTAAAACAATTATGGATTGGGGTATTGCTAACAGTGTTGAATTCAATACAAGCAAAACGCAGGTTTGTCATTTTTCTAGAATAACGACACCCAATCCTTTTCCATTAACGTTTGGCGCCAAACATCTTTTAGAGAATGCGTCTGTCAGACTTCTAGGAGTTGAGATTGAAAATAATATGAAGTGGAATTCTCATATTTTTAATCTGGCCAAGAATGCTGTTCAAAAGTTAGGATTTTTAGGGCGATGTCGAAAGTTTTTCAATAACGAACCACTTCTTTTAGTTTATAAATCTTTTATACGTCCCATGTATGGAATACTGTTCTCACATATGAGGTGGAGCTTACTTGACTAGTCTTAATTGCCTTGATTCTGTACAGCGTAGAGCTATTAAACTCATTGGTAACTCAAGTCTTACTAACGGTCTTGATTCCTTGCAGCACAGAAGAAATATTGCTGATTTGACTATATTTTATAAATATATTATGGATGAACGAGCTTCTAAAGAGATCAAATCGATTTTACCTAAATCAGCAAACCTTTCGCGTCACACCAGAGCAAATGTAGCAGCGCATCTCTTTACAGTTCAAATAATTAGGTGTAGAACTGTAGCCTTCCAACGTTATTTTTTCAACAGAGTCTCTCATCTTTCGAATACCTTACCTTCCTGGGTCTTCCCTGATGAATTTAATCCTCAAGGCTTTAAAGTTAACGTTCATAAATTTCTCAGAGAAACTTAATTTGCATTCCACTCTTATCCCTAGTTGGCATGGTATCTTCGGATATTCAGAGACGTTAATTTATAATTTATTATAATTAACACTAAACATGCCTAACTTCGAATAAAAGAAAAAAAAAAAAACAACCAGTAACGGCACAGACGACTAATAACACAATCAGGGTAAGCACAATAGACATTCAGGTCGCAGTGCTACTTGAACTGCAAGTCTCAAGACCCTCCAATAAAAAAAATAGTATTCGTATGGGATGCGCTTTTTCTAATATATATATACTTATTTAACTTTGTGAATATAGCGTTGCTACATATAAGGCATAAATGATTAAATGGATGGGGATATCTGCATAGTATAGCTATAGATAATCTAAAAATGTAAAAATTATTTAAGGTTGCATTTTAAGAATATTGTTGATATAATTCAATTTTTGATTTTGTCAATGTGGTGTGTCCCATTAATCGAAAATTACGAGAAAGTATAAAAAATCAAAATCGTCAAACATTTGGACAATAATGGTGAAATTTCGTAACTGTTACCATTTTTATAACATTTTGATTTTACACAATTTTGGTTTTTACACAATTATGCTTTCGAACATAGGACACCTCATAAAGTTAGTACAATCAAAATAATTTGGTAGAAACTGATTCTTTTTGTGAACCAAATATAGTTTTCAAAATTATCTGCTTACTTTTCAATTTATTACCGCATCAAGATATTATATGCAAAAAAGTATTTTATGTCTAGCTTTTGTTGGATATTAAATTGATTTAATTTAAATTAAAAACTGATTTAATAGTCTGACAAAGCACTGGCCTTGAAACTCAAGGGTGCCGAGTTCGATACCTAACGTAGGTCGTAGGCTACTTTTCCTATACCTATACATTGTTCTGAATGTGTATTGTCAGACCTGCAGTCAAATTCTGTAACTGTGAAGCGGTTAAAAAATTTTTCGTTTCTTTTCATTTAAAAACTTATCACTTCACCGCTTCACAATTACAGAATTAGGTTGCTGGCCAGTAATTAATTATTCTGAAATCTGAATACATACACTGAAAGAAAAAATTCTACCATTCGGCTGGCTCAATAATTATATGCGGTTCAGATCACATTCGCTAATTTTGCAGTTTTCAATTCGGTTGTTGTATGTCTTCAAATTTAGTTTTTGAAGATAAGACAACCGAGTTTGAGGTTTTTGTAACCGATCGTATGAACGCGAATAGAAGACACATAGAAGTAGCCTACGGGCAGCGTTAGGCATCGAACGAAAGCTTTGATTAACATATCCAATGCTGTTAACTATATATATGTATATATATCTGTAGATCTCTTCAAAAGAAATACAAAATATCCTTCCATCATGTGCGCAGTACAATCGAAGAGCAAGAACTTCAGAGTCATCCCACCCATTTGCTGTCAAAATATCTCGATGTAGAACTATGTCCTTCCAGAACGTATTTTAATAGAGTGGCCAAACTCAATGCCCACGTCCGTATTTTCCTATGAATTTGATCCTCAGACATTTAAAGAAAATGTCAATCGTCATTTAAAACAATTAGTATGTAATTTCCGTACCCTCATTCCTTTTGTTTTCCACATCTCCTTCCTTTCTAGTTGACATGGTATCTTCGGATATTCAAAGAGTCTGAATAATGAATATTTCATATTTAGTGTGCTAAACATGCCTTACTAATTAATAATAAAAAAAAAAAGATTAAACAAACGTTATCGTTTTACTTACATATAATATTTTTTTTCTATATATAACATTTTTTCGTACATATACATATCTTCTAGATTTGATTTTTATTATTTACGAAAATGAAAAGAGATTGAAAGGATGTTGCGTGCAGACAAAAAAAAATATTAAATCAGTTTTATTTTAAAATTCAGGTAAAAATCTTAAACAATACATGTAGTTAAAAATTAATGTAACTTTTTGTGTCTTGTGAGAAATTATTGATTGTGCCGAAACCGACACTAAAGAGGACTACAATACAAATCTACGTTATTATATAGCGCGATGTTTAACAAAATACAATTTTATTTTTGTATAAATATTTTCTTTCGTTGAAATTTGTTGTTTTGTTGGAAAAGAAAACAACATTTATTTTAATTCTATTACAATTTCAGGATGTGATTTTTTTGATTTGTTTGTGAATAAAATAGAAACAAAAATTGGTAAGCATACTTCATCTTTCCATAACTAACTATAGGAAGGTTTTAAGGATTACCATAAAAAATATGCTGCCCAGTGCTTTATACTATGAATAGTAGATAAATCTCATAGCAAAAGACAAAACAAAGAGCAACAAAACATTTCATTCAATCTTTTTCCAATTAAAGTATCAACAATTTAACAACAGAGATCAAGGTGGACCAAAAACCTGGTGGAAGGTTAAATCTGCGATAACAACTACAAAATCTTGCATGGATACTTCCTGACTCTTGCTTAATGTGATATTTAAGTCATTCATATTTAATTGATGCAAGTCAATATCTGCATGAAAATAAATAACCACTACACACAAAATTTAAACTCGGCACAAAATGGTTAAATGCCTTAAACGATTTCTTATTCAACACTATTCCAACCTAAAACTTCAAGATCCTTAAAATTCCTATTTAGTTGACAATTTTTAAGAAAACAAAAGTTTCAAGATTAAACTTTTTAAATTTATATCATTTTCCACTCCGTTAAATCAAAAGCCACCCATAGTTTATCGGAAATTTGACACATTTTTGTGTAACATGATTATTAGAAAAAAACTACAGACAATAAATATGAACAAATAAAAAAGATGTTTCTCAGATGTACTCGTACCACCAAAGTTAAATCATCTATCTCATCATCATTGATTATATTATTATAAATGAACCGTGAAATTTTTAGAGGATTTTTTCTCAAGTTATTGTGCTGATGAAGAAGAATTGATGTTTAAATTTAACTCTTTTTTTTGTTGTTGAATGATTTTGAAATGTGGTGAAACAAACATTTTAATTAAAAGGTGAGGATGAGGAATGATGATCGATCATGATTTGTTTGTTAAGTGTTATATGTTTTCTAGTGAACAGTAGAGGGAAGAAGATTTAGGTCGAATCAAAATTGTGATAGTTTCACGATTGAATGTTCACGAATTTGCACTCCATCTGTATGATCATTTCTAATTTCACTATATACAATTTCAAATTTCCAAACACAAAAAAGATAGCTTAAATTATAAATTAAACCAAAATAAAATGTGTAAAAAACCATTTGTCGATTTCAATCAAACCACAAATTTATCCGTTACAATACAATAAACTTATTCAATTCCTATAAATACAACAACCTTTCCGCACCAGCTGATTATATTTCAATTGTAATAAAATGAATCAACTGTTAACAGTCGTATTCATTTTGTCAACCAAATACCAAAATAACTGAAAATATTTCAAGAAAATTCAGATAAATTGATCTTAATAGAGATACCACACCGAATTACCTATAAAACAAATATTCCATTTTTTTTTTTGTTCATTTTTGAATTTGACAATAATATTGAAATTTATAACAAAAGCAAAACCTATAAAAAATATAAGAAGACCCAGATACTTTAAAAGCACCTGTTTTACAAGGCACATGGAACTTTTCTCTGAATAAAAAATTATTTGCATTTGACTTTTTTGCATAATCAAAAAAATCGTTAAATTTGAAATGGAATTCGGATAGAAACTAAATAATAATAAAATGAATTAATATCTCTCTAACCGACCTAGAAAACTTCCAGGGAAATGAAAATACAGAAGAAACAAACTATATATATTTAGGATTTGAGCCACTAGTTGGGAAAAATTAAAACCAAATAAATAAAATGTTAGTTAACATTGCACATGCTTCATATATCGGAAGAAATATTTCAAATCGTTTATTACTAATATTTACTTGTCAAATAAATTAGCAGTCGATATTTTAAGTTTATTTGTAAATTTATCTAAAATATTTTATTGAACTTTTGTTAGTACATCAAATCAAGTAAATCAAAATGAGGAAGAGTTAGATAAAAAGACACAAACTTAAACTTATTTTTTTTATATAATTTGCTCAAAACCATCATTGAATAAATATCTAAGGAAGAGTAACTTGACTTTTTGAGTGAAGCATCTAATTTTTAGTATTGGTGAAGTTTGATAGTATTTGAATTCCAGTTGGGTGGTACTGCTTACAATTTGTATATTTATATTTTCAAAAGAAATAATAAATGTTACTTTAAGAACACCTTACATTCTGCTGAAACAGCGTTTGACATTTGTTTTGACAACGATGGATTATGAAAAATTACATTTATGTAGGGTAATAAAATATAAAATTAAACTAGAAAATAACAGTTTTTGTAAAGCAAATATTTTATGTTTTTATTAAAACAACATTCTAAACACTTTTTATGCGTAGTATTAGCAAAAATATTATAACCTTTGATATGAAATTCGATGATCAAATTTTATTGTATTTAAGATTATTTCTACATATTTTAATGCAATTCTTCATCCTTATGAATAAATGACTACACAAATACAAATTGTTGTTTTGTAAAACATTAATTTAAACTTTAATTTTTATAAATTTAGTTTAATTTAAATATCTTAAAGTAAAATTTTGGATAAAAACAATGATTTTATTTTAAAATAAAAAACGGAATGTGTCAAATGTCATGGATGAAAGAACGCACAGATATACAAATCACATACTTTAAAAAATATTCGTGTAGCCACACGTAATTATTCTTCCTTATATATTTAATATACTCTTATTTAATATACCCTTATACTATTGCCCTTATAATATACCCTTATACTATATACCCTTATACTATTTAATATGTTTAATATAAATATATACAAATTTGATATGAAACGAACGTATTTATTTAACTTTTTCTTCCTTTGATTGATAAAATAGAATAAGATGTCATGAATAGAGTATTTTCCTTAAACTTCAAATTTTAAACGTCAAAATTTGTGCATGTAAAATAATCAAAGTTGATTGATTTTCCTTGCAAATTTGGTTATTTTGATTGCAATTAAAAGTGTTTTAAAATATGCATAATTTTATTAGATTTTACCAAGTTTATATAATATTGTCTCTTAACTTTTTTATTATTATTTTACACTTTATTATTGTTATTTTACACTAAACTAAAGTATTTGATATTGTTAGTTTTTTGCAAATAAACCGAAATAAAAATATGGAAATTAAATGAACCTTCATTTCTGAAGAAATGAAGGTTGATTTAATTTCCATATTTTAATGCGATTTTAATTATTTCAGTAACCCTAATGCATTAAAAACTTAAGAGCATATAATACATTAACAATTTAATTAATTATTGTTTTCAAAAATTTACTTTTAAGACACTTTTAATTGCAAACAAAATAACCAAATTTGCAAGGAAAATCAATCAACTTTGATTATTTTACATGCACAAATTAAAACAGCTAGTTTGAGCTGTTAAAGTATTATTGGGAAAATACTCTATTACATAAATAATAAAAGAAAAGGTTGGATGAAACACTATTCTATATGGATGTGTGTTGTTCTCGTGTACTTTACATGTCACTTCGGGTACTTCACAGCATGATGATGTTTTTTTGTGGTGGAATATGACGTTCTCTATATAAACCAACTGTTCTAGAGACACCAACGAATTAGAGATGAAAGCGATGCTTCTGCAAAAACATCACAAAAATCTAAGACAGGCCTGATTTTGCTATAATACCATACATTGAAGTCGGGGCTTCACATACACCAGAAACAGAATTTCATAAAAATTTGACAGCAAAAAATTCTGTTGCTGTAAAATTTGTATTTAATTCTGTTTCTGTTGTATGTGATTTGCAGCCTTAAGCCAGACTAAGGGCCAGTTGTATAATAGCAGTTTAGCTAAAGCTTAGTAGAACCCGATAGGAACTTAGGTTAGGTTACAAGTTAGGTTAGTTTCTTGAACCGCACTTGAACCAACACAATTTGGCGCTCAACTTGAACCCTGGCTTAAGCTCATACTCGCCACTAAACTCTCCAATAACTTATTCTATCACGGAGAAAAATCATATTGCATAGATTATGATTAATCTAGGCATAATTTCAGAAATGTCGTCGTTTTGTCCATTATGATAATCATATATTATACACAATACGAATTATGCATTTTTAGTTAATCGTAGATTATGTCTAAAAACTTTTAAATTGAAACCATGTTTTGTGAAACATCCCAAGTAGGTTTTGCCAGACATTGACATACGGTCAAGCACTGGTCCATTAATGGTTAACAGTACTTGGCTATTGTTACTGGGCCAATACTAGAACCAATCATCGGCCGATCTATGGTTTACAGAAAATAGCCAGTATATTGTTACCTTTGAATGGCCAAGCACTGGCCCATGAATGGTAAATATTACTTGGCTATTGTTATTGGGCCAGTACTGTAGCCATGAATTCGCCGATCTGTCATTTTTTTAAAATTTCACTAGAGTATCATCCCTTTTAGAAATACATAGTTTGAAAAATTTCACATATAGTTTAGTTATCGCCTTGTCGGTTGAAAGACTATGGTAATAAAGAAAAGGTTGGTTTATGTTTTAATTTATTTTCATTTCTATTTTATTTTAACTATTTTGTAAATAATTTATTTAAATTTACATATGATAATAATGTATATTTTTTTAACGGCCCAGTCATGGTTGCCAGTATTTGGCCCTAGAATGGCAACCATTTATTGTCCGAAGTTATCATCCAGTAAAATTATGTTAATGGCCCAGTCGTGGTTGCCAGTACTCGCCCATTGCTGCATTATTGGCTGCCAGTAATGGACCATTACTGGACCAGATGCACAACCTTGTATGGGTAGGAACTCAAACCTATGGTTGTACATTGTGGTGAAACTCTATCTTCAAATTTGTTTAAACTTACTCAAATGATCTGGAGAAATGAATGAACTGATGCCACAGGACTGGAACTCAGTAATGCTGATACAAATCCACAAACAATGTAATCACCCAGAACGGCAAACTACAGGGGGCTCGCTCTCTTCTGTACAGAGTATAAAATCTTTCCATACATTTTGCTAGCCAAAATCAATCATTTTACATGAACAACTGTTTGGGGAATATCAGGGGCCCTATTTTCGAAAACATAAATGTAATCACAATATTGTCAATTTCGACAATACTGGGAAATTCTTATTCCGAAATACCAAAGTTTTGAAAATTGTGAATCCGAAAAGAACAATATAGTTACTGTCGAAATCACAATTTTGTTTTATGTTTTGTGTGTTGCCCTTTTTTATTTTTATACAAATTTCATCGACGCCAATCAAAAATTAATTTATAATGCAAAAATAAGTAAAATTATAAATAACTAATTTATAAATAAATGGTCATTCTCATGAAAAGGGGTAGTTTGAAAAAACATATTTTTGAATTTTAAACATGAAATAAAAATCGTTATTATTATGTTTTCTATTAGATAATAACTTGCTGTATTAAGTCATACTATTGGCCCAGATCATATTTGAGAAATTTTAAGAAAAAAAACTTTTAAATCTTTACTTATCCACAGACGTGTGACGGTGATAATAAACAACTACTACCATTGTGATAATAAACAACTACTGTGTGTAAAGAAACCTGATTTTTCGATCTGCCAAAGTATTCTGCTTGCACTTCCTCAGAATATTTGCAGTTATAATGCTGTGAAAAATCACAGTGTGTAAGGATTTCATTTTCAGACAAGCTGTTCTTAATTTTCTTATAACATGATAATAATGTAAGTTATTTAAGTTTTATCAACAAAAATCATTTGCAAATATTAAAGATCACACTATTATTGTTTGTGTCACGTCTGCTACTTAGGTGTTCCGTCTGTGGACATTAAATGATTAAATGTCCACGATCATGTCCACGGACGTGATAAATTCATTAAAAACATTCTGTGAATGATGACATTTTGGTTTTAAGAAGTTGTTCTTTGAAATTAATTATATATACAATTCACTTTTACTATGACTACAATAAAAATTTAAATTCAGTAATTACTTAAAGAATTATGATGTCCACGGATGTGACTCTATAAGCTTGCCCACTTCAAATTTTGATGTTCTATGACAAATTGAACTCTATTAGAACACTCAACCTGCAAACAAAAGTTCTCCAAAGCTAATCTGGCTAACTATTTCAAAATTATTGAATTGGTGCTTGCACTGCCATCTATGACAAGATAGAATAAATAAACACTTTGTCCACGGAAGTGAGTAAAATTCTTGGGACATTATAGTTTCTACTGTAAAATTGAATTTGGTAATATGTGCATTATATAGGTTTGAGGTACAATAAGTAGAAATATTTATTTATTTCTTACAGTATATTTTTTATTTTCAATGAAATTATTATTTTGATTTTGGATCTTATTATTTTAGTCGTGAGACAGTTCACGGACGTGATTTGTCACGTTCCGTGAACATATTTTTCAATAAAAATAAAATTAAATTGCTTCTTTTATACTGTTGGTTAACTCTCTATTGCTAGATAGTAGATATTGTACAATTATTTAGATAAAAAATTGCTTGGACTGCAGAATGTACACTGAAAAAAACATGTCCTATTTCCAATCGAAATGCAATTGTCTCAACCTCACCGTGCGGTCACATATGGCGAATCAAACTACGAAATTGCTTCAACAACTCTACAATTATAAATCGATGAAGTTGAGACAATCACACGAAATATTTATGTGAAAATAAAATATAGTTCAGTTAATCTCAAATACTTAAACTTTAAAATGAAAAATTCGTGATATAAGGCCAAAGAAAATTTTTTTCAGGGAAATAGTTATTATTTGTATTCAACCACTGTTATATTGGATATAACACTTTATATTTTAAATAAACCTCATTCTGTTGTTAGGAAAATGTTATCGTGTAATTGTCCCAATCACAGTGAAATTGTTTGCAAATAATTTTTCTTTGCATGAATAATCAACTGCCAACTTCGAGACGAGGTTGTCATGAACTTCAATTTTTTTTTCAGTGTACCCTTTTTGGAGAATCACCCAAATAAGTCTTTAATAATATTAAATAATTATATTTATTAAATATATTTTTATTTTATTTTGCATATGTATTTAAAAATTAAAAAAAATACTTGCCAAAAAAATTGCTTAAAACGACATCTTTGATTGTTTCATTGCGAATTTAGTACCAAAAATGTGTAATTTGTTAGAATTCTGTAACTATAAGACACAAATCTATATGATAAAAGTACATAAATTTGGGGTTATGGAATACCATTTTGTTGAAATTGAACATATTGCCAATTGACAAATATGTGTGTCGTTTCGTCGAGTTAAAAATGTCGAGTGTTCAACACATATGTCTACCAACTTTTCGGGGCCTTCAAGCAGGCCTACAGCGCTCTCTCAAACGTGTGACTCTATGGGCTACTCTGGTATATCAATGGAAATCCTTTGTATCTTGGTATCACTATGGAAAATGACAATACAAAACTCTCAATTCTGGGGCACTAGTATATAGAGAATAAAATATCAAAGATTTTTAATGTCGACTTCGGTTTAAAACAAGGTGATGCTATCTTCCCTTTACTTTTTAACCTATCCTTGGAATATGTGTGCTGTCAAAAGAAACTATACAGACTAACAATAATATCTTGTCAATAAAATGAAGTGATGCTGTTATAAGTGAGACTTTCAAGTAGCTTAAGAGTGATGCGAAAAATTGGTCTATACGAATAAATTATGAAAAAACCAAACGTATATGAATATTTCAAGAGAGGCTGAGAACAAACATTTGATGATAGACGAATTGTGGCAGTTGAATTCTTTCAATATCTGGAATCAATGCTTGACTCAAACTAGAGCTTATGATTAGATACAAAAGCTAGAATCGCTGCCGGTAATCGAACTTGCTATTTAATTAAATCGCTCATAAGATCACCATATGTGTCAACTAACATCAAACTCAAATTATATAAAACTTTGATTAAACCGGTGATGATGTACGGGTCACAAAAGTGAAGCCTTACACAAACTGACGAATCTCATTTATCTGTATTTGAGCTTAAAATCCATATGCTACATTTTTGGCCCACTAAAGACTAAATTAGGCCCACTAAATCAGGTACCTATGTATTTGAGGGTCCTGATACAATAGGTTGTTTTTAGTTCCAATAGAATTGCTTGGTTTCGACATCTTCTACGAGCCGTTCCACATTTTAAAAAAATGTACGTAGTATCCTGTAGTGCCAAATTGTTTAGGACACTACTATATGATAAAGATGTAGTGCAAAAATATTAACGTACACTACTATGTTAATTAAGTTGTAGTGCCAAAATGGGGTTCCTCTTAACACTACTTTGTAATGATGTAGTGTAATTGATTCTCGATCGAATACTTATATAGAAGTTTGTGGTGTAACTTAATTGACACACCGTTAGGTTAATGGTGGTAGTATTAGACCAGCGATTTACTGTTGTTATTGTCACTTCACTTCGATTGTTTATGAACACATTAATACACACAGGAGTTAGTAGTTTTCTTTCATGTGTAACTTTATTTAGTAATATTAAATTTAATTATATGTGTTCACTTAGATTACGGTCACTCGTAAGTTTAATTGGAGAGAACTTTATTTTAACTAATAATTATTTTATTTATAATTAGAATTTCACTTAAATACAAAGAATACAAAACTTTCCTTATTTTAGATATGTAAAATAGTATAACTTTATTTTCGACCTAAATTGTTCACTGTTTAATATCTACTTTTATTTAATGCTCCACTTGTTGACTGAATAATTGTTACTCACTAATAACTTTTTCGGAAACGATTGGTTTTTTTAAATTAAATGACTGAAAAGAGACTGACTGACTGACTGATTATTTATTTAAAAAAACACTGGCTTGATTTTAATTTTAAAACGACTGTTTAACTGATTTAGTGTAAAAGAACTGTTTTAATCGATTTGTTTATTCCGACTGCGTTAATAGTCTGAACACTGACTGACCGAATTATTGATTAAAATATTATTTTTATAATTAAAAAATGATTACGCGCTGGGAATTTATTATTGTTGGTTAATTGATATTAAAACAATTGACACACTGACTTTGTTTTTAATTGAATTTTATTGCCAATGTCGCGAATTGGTTTTATTTAAATTAAAAGATATTAACAAAATATTTGGAAATAACCCAGTTAAGGAAATTTATGAAATATTTGTTTTTAATTTTAATAGAGTTTTGGGTCAATTGTTTTTATATTTATTGATAGGAATTTGGAAGATATTGCGAATATAGTTTGGGGAATTGTTGTAGTAAAACTATGTAATTGGTTTTACTACATTCCTCCCCCACGGAACAAAAAATTTTGTTTTCATCGTTAGTTAGTTAACGATGAACACAAAATTTTACCAAATTATGTATGTTTTTGAGAAAAAGGGAAGAGAGAGAAAAAAAAAAAAGTGAGTAACGTTATCTTAGTCTTATCTTATAAATATTGAATAAATTATGTTTTTATCGTCGTAATAATTATGTTAAGAATGAACGATATATGGTAAATTATTTGTTTCCATTAAAATTTTCGTTACGTTTTGATTGCTTAAAATAATTGTTTTAATTTAATATGTATACACTTATGCTAGTGATTGCTTATGACCAATTTTGGTAAACTTATTATTTTTATTGGTTGTATCGATAGTTGAATCGTATTAGTTATTGATTGATTGATTGTATTAATAGTATGAATTATTGTGATCAACTTACTTAGTTGTGGTAAACTAAAAATTTTATAAAGATAAAAATTTAAAATATGACGCTTAGAACTTTTAGCAGCGTTTAATTGCTATGCTTTTTATTTTTGTTGTGGTAAAAAGATGATACAGAGTTATGGGTAGGAATAATGTTAATGATAATTGATGAGTTAAAGATATTCAGATCGTTTAGAAGGTTGTATAAGAAAATTTGAAATTCGTACATGGGTCAATTAGAAAGGCTAATATAAAATGTTTATAATTAATGTAAGTAGTAAAGTTATTCTGTGAATATAATCTCAACTTAATAGAAACAGAAATGCTAATCTTGATTTTTGTTTTAGTTTAAAAATTACTGTTTGTTAAGTCGCGAACTAATGATATTGCCATTATGATAAAATTGCTAAATCTAGTATGATAAATCTTATATTGAACGTTCAAATAGATATTGCGTTAGCTAGTATTGATTAAAAATAGTATTAATACGTAGATTATGAATTACTTAAAAATAATATAGTTTCCGGAGTTATCGATTTTATATTTATCGTATTTATACTAATAGAACTATTCTGGTTTAGTAAATTCCGATTTACTGTTTTCTTTGTAATTGTGAAAATTAATTAATACGTGGTAAGCCGTAATTAAATATTGATTAAATAAGAAATTGATATTTGAAATACAAAGACTTAAAAATATACCTTAATATTAAATGTTTCTCTAAGGCTAAAAATATGAACATATGACCATTGATTCTTATCTTATTGATTTTTCTTTTGTTTGTTTAAATGATCATTATAGTAAAGAAAAAAAAAAATTTAGTAAAAATTCAAAATCTTTTATAAAAAATTGCATACGGTTCTTAAAAAAAAATGATTGCCGACTTATTACTGTATAATTATATAAATTTTAAAAATGAAATTGGAGATTTTTCATTTTTTAAACGACCTTTATTAATTGGAGATGCCATATTTATATTATGAATGATAAAATTTGATGAACTTGAAAATGCAAATTGCAAATATGTTAATTGTTTTTATTTATTTTAAAAATGTTTTTTTTTTCCTTTTTATTTAGATTAAATGCATTTTGTTTTTGTTTCCTATGTTTTGATGGGGGTCAAATTCTTTTTGTTTTGACATTAGGATTATTTGTTTATTATTATTGTAAAACTATTTTCAATGACAGAAATTTGTAAAAAAAAAGTTTTTAAAGAAATGGTTTTCTTTTCGCAATATGTATTTCTGAATAATAAATTCAGCTATTCTTGTTTTATTATAAGAATAAAATGAGTTCAACAATTTTGTTTATTTGAAATGAATTTTGCTAATTAAATTTGATAATTACATATGTTATGAAATATGAAGACTTAGTAATAGTAAATAAAAATAGTAGTAAAGTATTTGTTTTTGTTTCCGTTAAAAATTATGTTTTGATTGGAAAATTGATAGCTTGCGTATCTTAAAATTATTGTCTTAATATAATATGTATTTTATGGTAATGGTTATTTAAGATTAATGATTTTAGAATTATTATGTTTATTTATTGTACTGATTATTGATCGGAATCAGTATTGGTAATAAGATTATTGTTTTTCGATTATTATGTTTCTTGTATATTGTATAAATTATAAGTATTAATTGTTTAGATTTGACTTATGCTAAAGGCTAGTATTAGGTTTAGGATAAGTTGGTACGATTGGCTTATGGTTTAAGTTAATATTGGGTTTAGGATAGGTTTGTTGATTGGGTTATGGTTTAAGTATTAGGTTTGTTTGATTAACTTGTGGTTTAGATTAGTATTATGTTTAGGATAAGATGATTTGGTTTACCTATGCTTTAGGTTGGTTTAAGCGGAATTTGATATTTTTTAGAAAGCTGTTGTTTTTAAAAATGTGGAAATTTTATCGTTAGAAAGTAATTTTGAAGGAAAGTTATTTCCAATTTGATTTATGTGTTTGATTAATAAATATGTATTGTCCTGAACAACGGTTATGTAAATTTTTGCAATGAAGTTGAGAACTTCTCCTTTGTCGAATATGATTTTACGAGATGCTAGTAGTAAATTCTTGGAAAAACAGACAGGAAATTTTTGGAACAGATTTTCAAGCCAATTAACTGAATTAGACGAATACGAATGAAATTGTATTATATTGGTTATAATCGGAAGTGTAAGTTGCAAGGCAGTAGTTTTCTTGACCTGAATACACGAAAGGCTAAGATATAGTAGAATTGATTTCAACAGTTTGGAAAGTTGCAATGGACAGTGTATCCAATTTTCAATAGGTCTGGATGGAGTGGTACGAAAACATTTCTGGTTTTGATAAATTTTATGGTCACGGTTGTTTACAGTTATTTTGTTAGTAGGGTCATTGTCGTTTGTCATAACAGATTGGTTCGTCGTTTTAATATTTTTGGGGTCAGAGTGATAGGGACTGCTTGGTTGGAGCTTAATCGTATGTTGATCGGTTTTGTTTTTTCGAAATTTCATATTTGTGATAATCGTTTTAGATATACCTCGGCGGCTGTGTAATTTGATATTTGGTTTTTTGTTTGACGATTGCTTTTCCACTACCATAGTTGAGGGCAAATATTGAATTTTCTTAGCACTGATTGGGTTTGCTGGTTTCTGGACTTTGTTTTTGTGACAAATAGAATTATTATGGAATTTTGATGTGGTCGTTGAAGACAAATATTGATTTTTCTTAGAACTGATTATTGGTTTCTGGAATCTACTTTCATTACGATTAGAATTAGTTTGGCATTTCAAAGTGGTAGTTTGTAGATTATGATACGTATAATTTTTAGTGTATTTTAATTTTGTTGGTATTGATGAAATTTGTGTTGTGTTTGAAATTTTTATAGGAATGCACAAGTTTCGAGAAATGTTTTGTTTTAGAACTTCGGAATAAAGAATTGGCGTTGAAATAATTTTTGATTTAATTTGTGATTTGTCTGAGTTATTGTCGGGCGTATTTGGCCTAGTTTTGTTAGTCGGAAGTTTTTGGCTACTATGTGTATCTGATAAAGATAACAGAGAATTTTCTGTAATAGTGTTTACAAGGGATGTTGAATTGGGCTTTAAAATTTGAAGTTTTCTGTAAGATTGTTTACGAAAAGGGTTGGATCGAGTTCTGTAATTTGAGTTGAGTCAGTTGGAGTTTTCTGGATACTTTGGTTGACTGATATGGATAGTGTATTTGCTATCAACACGCCAGGACTTACTTCTTTAGCCATGGTAATTGTCGCTTCATTCGGTACGTTTGAGTCGTCTATCTGTTTTATTTTCTTTGGTCCGGCTGGTATGATATTGCATTTAGTTTCATCACTAAGTATATTTCCGTTTGTTTTAATTTCTTTAGTGGGTGAAAGTTTTGTATTTTCCGTTCCTGAGTACTCGAGTGAGATATCCTTGGTTCTCTTCGATGATATGGGTTGATGTGCCATTGAATGACTAATATCATGAGATTGTATGGTAGATTGTGATGCCATAAAAGATGGGCTTGAATTTAGACTTTGTGACATCGCATCTGATCTCACATCAGACTGATGTGATCTTGCAGAAACATTCGATTCAGAATTCTGTGAACGTGAAGCATTATCAGCATAACCATGTGGAAAAGTTGGAGATAGACTTGTTTCAATGTTTTCTGGATTTAAGTAATTTAGGTCGTCTGTGTTAATATTAATAAACGGAATGTCTGTATACGTATCGGTAACAGGGAAATTATTTGACAAGGAAGTACTAGACGGGTTAAAATGTAAAGTAGATGCAGCCCTTTTTTGTGCGGTCACTGATGCAGGAGGCTCTACGTCGGAATTATCCGATAAATTTAGTTTTGTATTTTTTAAAAAGTTTGATGGTGCTATCGGGCCTTCGGAGTTTATATTGGAGTCTGATTTTGATATAATATTTGTATTTAAATTAGGTCGTTCTGTTTGAAAATTTGTATTGTTTGTATTGTTTTGTG
>OY856187.1:425484991-425562491 GCA_963693315.1 Diogma glabrata
GTATGTATATTGAAACGAATTTACCTCAAATATTATATAACCTTTAACAATGTTTTTCCTTACAATTTCTTACACTCTCTTATTTGTGTTAATTTTAATTCTTCAGATTTTTATAAAATTTGTCGGGATTTACGGTAAATTAATCACGGCAAATTTATTTCGTAAATAAAAAATAAAATATAATTAGTTTGATTTTTTAAATTATATTGTATCCTTGTTAATGCTAACCATACAATAATGATTGTTTGAATAGAAATATGTATATGGAACTGAAGTTACTTCCTTCCTACCCTCTAGGATCATATAACGCTCAATTTTCTTTTTATTGAATTCATGTTAGTTTTTTTAATAAAAGTGCACTGTGTATAATAGGAATTACAATATGTCTCATAATCTTAAGCAGGGTTTGCCAGACTTTCACATTAATGGCACATTAATGGTTAACAGTACTTGGCTATTGTTATTGGGCCAGTACTAGAACCATTCATCGGCGCGTTCTATGGTTAACAGAAAAGATCCAGTATATAGGTACCTTTGAACGGCCAAGCATTGGCCCAAGGAAGGTAAACAGTACTTGGCAATTGTTATTGGGCCATTACTGAAACCGTGAATCGGCTGATCTATGATTCATAGAAAATAGCCAGCACACTTTACATTAAATGGCCAATCAATGGTCCGTTAATGGTTCACATTAATTGGCTATTGTTATTGGGCCAGTACTGCAGCTATGAATTTGCCCATTTATGTCATTTTTTTTTTAATTTCACTGGAGTATTATACGTTTTAGAAATATATAGTTTGAAAAATTTCACATATCCCGGGTAAGAATTAGCAAATGGGCCAAGCCTAGGCCAAGCCCGCGCCACAGCTTTTGGGGTTTGCAGACTTAACATTTTCAAACGGCCCAAGCTTGGCCCAAGCCTGGAATGATGTCCTGGGACCAAGACTGGCAAACCGGACTTGGGTCAAGCCTGGCAAATCTGACTAGGGCCAAGCCTGGCAAATCAGACTAGGGCCAAGCCTGGCAAACCAATTTATCAAATACCAATTTTTTTAATACAAAATACAATAAATTAAATATTATCATAAGCTTTATTGAAATTCCATGTTAAAAATGTTAAAATTTCAAGTTCGGTTAAGTTATTTTTTTATAAAAGTTTTAACGAAGGCGTCTTCCACCCTCACGATTTCATGAAACTTACAATCACTAACAATGCATAACCGGCTGGTGAATATCGTGTAATATAATACACTGAATCTTGGTTAAGTCTAGGCATTTACAACTGGCCCAGACTAAAACCGGAGTTAACTAGCCAAGGCTTGGCTCGCCAATATTGGCCCAAGGTTGGCACATTGTTTAACATTGGCAGTTCCTACCCGGGATGTAGTTTAGTTATCGCTTCTCGGCTGAAAGACTGTGACAATATTGAAAAGGTTGGTAATTGTTATATGTTTTCACTTCTTTTAATTTAAATTTTATTTTAATTATTTTGTAAATAATTTATTTAAATTTACATATGAAAATATTATTTTATTTTTTTTTAATGGCCAAGTACTGGCAGTCATGGTTGCCAGTACTCGGCCATTGTTGGTCGCCAGTAATAGATCATTACTGAACCAGTTGTATGGGAAAATTTAAATTTGTTCCATCATTTTTATTTTATTTTAAATTATTTTGTATTTAATTTATTTAAATTTACATATGATAATATTTTATATTTTTTTAATGGTCCAGTCATGGTTGACAGTAGTTGGCCATTACTACAGCACTGGTCATAATTATTTGTCCGTTATTAGGTCAACTGTACAACCTTGTATTGGCTATTGCTGTTGTTTTTCTTTGGACCATGAATAGCAGCCATTTATTGTCCGAAGTTATCATCCAGTAAAATTATGTTAATGGCCCAGTCGTGGTTGCCAGTCCTCGCCCATTGCTGCATTACTAGTTGCCAGTAATAGACCATCACTGGACCAGCTGTACAACCTTGTATAATACAATTTATATAATACAAATATACCTTTTAAAAACTAGGTCTTATAACAACGTGCGTTCTGAAGTATTGATGTAAACCTTGCTTAAATATTTTTCGGTTGAAGTCAATCGAAACTAATGACTTCGGTAAATCATTCCATTTATACGCTGTTCGGCCAAAGAAGTCTTTTTCGACAGTGAGTGATGGCAACAGTTTGGCTGTTTGTACAACCCGACAGACGATCGTGTACGATATTTTGACGATATTTATGAAAAACCACGAGATCGGGAACAGTACGACGGTGTTGTAGAGAATCAAGATTAAATGTTTAATTTCGATCAACCATATTTCGTATAGAATGCTTTTGAACGGAGTCCAAAAGAGCTAGGTCGGCTGGAAACAGATGCAGCGCCCCAAACAATACTCAATATAATCGATCCAGAGTAAGTAATTGAAAATTATGATTCCCAATAAGCTTTCGCATTCGCCTATCTGTTTGCATATGGCAGATTACAAGGGATACACACATACTAATTTAATATTTTGGGGAACTATATATTCGATCTGGCAAAAATCAATAGCATGTGTTTTGGTGAATAAAAATTTACCAAATTTTATCCTATAGTTATTTCGCTAGTTTAATATATATAAGTTAATTGATGTTTATAGAAATTTTTAAAATATATATATATATTCATAAAATTTAAATTAATTGAAATTGATATTGAATAAATTAATTTCATTTACTAATTTGTAAAAGGTTTCTTTTAAACTGACTAGGCTAGAAAAAAGCAAATTGCCTCGGTTGAAATTAATGTTGTGTTGTGACAGTACCGAACTCTAATTAACAGTTAATGCAAGCCGTTTTCCAATCGAGTGAATTGCTGAAGGAATTGATTGTAGCCAATTGGTCTATTATTCAGTAAATCATCAAAAATAGAGCCGAAACAACAAAAACAGCAATTTTTTGACATTTTAAAAATACATATCCAAAATCGAAAATTTAGACACGAACAAATATGTACCGATTTAATTTTTTGTTATTTTTAACGTTTGACCACAAACTGTAAATAAAAAAATATGAATATGTTGAACTGATGAATCTATTTTTTCCTTCACTTTATTCATTTCAATTCAGTTCTGTAGTAGCTCAGTACGTTCAGTGTAAACTGTAAACTGAATATTACCATTGGAACATGAAAATTCCGGAATACAATTCAGTTTAAGTGAATCATTCAGTAATTCACTCGGTTGGAAAGTGGCTGAAGTCATAGATTAGTTTACATAATATTATAATACATAGTGTATGAATACCTATACCACTGTAACTGAAGATAGATTATAATTTGTTAAATTATGATTATAATTACAATTTGCCACAGAATTTGTCTCACTGTACAACCTAATTTTATCACATTTTATGCCTTCAGCTTTTAAAATTGATTTTGATCTTTGATAGCGCCATGGGTTTCGAATAAAATGAATTTGTTCAGAAAGGTTGTCGTTATTTTATACTACTTATGCATTTTCGCTGTTAATATAAAACTAAATAAGTGTAATAAAATTCGCCAAATCCGTTTATCATCTATAAAATTTAAATTAAAAATATTTAATTTAAAATTCCATACGGTTTCCATCCTTCTTCTTTAATCTTGTGAACTACCTACCGCATAGAATTCAAACTATGAATTAAGTAATTCATTACATAAACATTTAAACGTTATGATTTACTGTTAAAAATTTTGAAACACTAATTCGATAATATCCATGTAATTATTTTAAATTAAACTTTTAAAATATAGAAAAGGATTTTCGATAAAAATTAAATCAAAAACTATATAAACTGTTTTTTAAAATACCTAAAAGGACTACATCGAAGCTTTTGATCAACCCTTATGACCGGTTGAAATGATATAATTGTAAATTACTGCTTTTGTTTTGTTATATATAAGGATATGATTAAGTAAAATAGATTCAACAATTTTAATGTTTTAATTTTAGTGTAATGTAAGACGTTATTTTATTTAGTTTTAGTTAGATACGAAAATTAAAAAACTGAAAAATCAACAAATGGTTTTTTTGTTTAAAAAGAACAATTAAAATTAATTTTAATCTTTAAAAGAACTTGTAAGAAACGAACAGTTCGAACAAGTTATATTACACTACAAACAATAACTCGAGTTCCTATTAATACTATGATAAAACATTTTTTATCAAGATTTATATGTAAACCATCAAAATCCAATACAGTACAGTGCACTAACATCAAAGTGTGAAAAACTAGTTGATAGAAAAAAAAAACAACAACCTTAAAATCAGTAACGGACGAAATTTTGATCCGTTTTTAAAAAAAACACAAAAAAAATAATGAATTATTACTTTATTTAGTGTGCAGAACATGGAATCTGTTATCAATTTATTTTAAAACTTGGGACTTATAGCGCTAAAAAGGGTATAACCATAGCAAATTCTATCGCTTTATTACATAACCAAGAAAATTCAAAAACTTAAAAACAAAACTATAATGAATTATGTTTTTATTTTATATTAATAATATTTTTCTTCTTAAAGCCTACCTGTGAAATATTTGGCTGATTCGTTTGGATTTATTTTTTTTTTTTAAATATGTACATGATTTGAAACGAAAAATGTTTTTTATGTTTTCTTATTCAACATTTGATCGTAGAAATACTTCAAATAAAATAAATTAAATTTAGCAATTATTTGTAATTTCCAAAGTTATATATTTTAAGAAAACTTTTAGTGTGAATTATGTTGTCGCTTATTTTGGTTGCAAATCGGATATGTTGCAATTATGTTGTTTGTTAGATTTAATGAAAGTTCAGTTTAGTTTTTGTTGTAATAATTTGAATAAACAAATTCTGAAAAATCTGGAAATTTTATATTAAGTAGAATCTGAATAGAATGAGAAGACAGTTGGAGAGCTGCTCCTCGGTGCATTAAGTTCTCAAAATGTATTCTCGTTATTTTAATCAAACCATAGATTTCTTTCGCAATTCTCTAATTTTTTCATCGTTGTCTAAATTTCATGGTGTGTTGTTGTCAAGTTATTGAGACTGCATCTGTTTCCATCATTTATTTATTTATTGAATAGTGTACGAAATAATCACAAAAAGATAACAGTAAAGTATTTAACCTATTTTAAGATTACTTAAATAAAATGCTCTAAATTTCAACTATATTTAAAATTGTATTAATATTTTTTAATTCTTTAGTTAAATTTATTTTTGCAATACCTGTGTCGTAGAGTTTTATACAGATATAGGTACAGAATACAAATAACTATGTTGTAGGTAATAATTCCACGAATAATTCACAGAAAATTGAGCGATCAGTCTATCTCATAATAATCAGTCAAATCTAATCTCAGAAAAATCCATTGGACTTGATTGGGATTCGAACCGTCTGACACCAGGATCCCAGCTAGCACAGATTTCGATTTGTAACATAAATATGTTACAATTCGGTTGTAATTCAGTTTTTTAAACCAAATTTAGTCACATAAATATATATATATATATATATATATATATATATATATATATATATATATATATATATATATATATATATATATATATATATATATATATATATATATATATATATATATATATATATATATATATATATATATATATATATATATATATATATATATATATGACAGATAGTGCTAAAAATATTTTTAGCACTATCTGTCATATAAATAATTAATTTTCTTATTAATATCGCAACAATATAAATTTGAACGAAACGGCTAAAAGACAATTAGAGCAATAATTTGAAAAACTACATTATCGAAAAATTTAAATGCCGTAAATGGAATTTTTATGAAGGAATTTTTATGAAAAAGGAATAATTTTTATGTTCTATAAAAAAAATAAACCAAAACAATAAAAATTAAATATAGGATTAGCGTTGAGCTCCGAACCTTTCTCACAAGCCCCTACATCGACAATGACAACGAAATTTCGTACTGAGTTTCTTAAAGTTCATTTTATCAAATCGGTTTAAATTATTAATGTTTGAAAATGTATATTATAACCTAAACTGTTTTTTGCATAAAAATATCAAATGTTTTCAACCTACATTGTTTTTAAAAATTGTTAAAAATCTATATTTTTCTATGCTGTTATGTTCGCTGTACTATAGAACAATTTTCTGGTTCTGCTCCTGCCATAATAGCGCTAGTATTTTACGAAATGTTGTGTCAAAAAGTGAGGAAATAGACCTTTAATCATGTACTTTCATCAATTTGTTTCCTCTTTTCTTTTTTAATAAACTTATTATAAAAACCATCTACCAACTTTACTATTTAATGTAAAAATTATTCCTTTAAAAAAAGGTTATTATTCCCTTAAAAAAATTCCATCTATTTTTCATTATAAATACTACATATCTTGTGACTAATTCAAAATAAAAAAGGTTTTATTAATAAAACATCAACAAAAATTATAAATTTATGTATTATGTAACTGAATTAAAATAAAATCCCTGAATGCATTCTAATTTTTATTAAAACTTAAAATAATTAAACAAAATGACGTCACACGATCTTTTATGATAAAGCTATTATATCCCATACAAGGTTTTACAACTGGTCCAGTAATGGTCCATTCCTGGCAGCCAGTAATGCAGCAATGGGCGAGTACTGGCAACCACGACTGGGCCATTAACATAATTTTACTGGATGATAACTTCGGACAATAAATGGTTGCCATTCTTGGGCCAGATACTGGCAACCATGACTGGGCCGTTAAAAAATATATACATTATTATCATAAGTAAATTTAAATAAATTAAATACAAACTAATTTAAAATAAAATAAAAATGACGGAAAAAATTTAAAACTCCCCATACAACTGGTTCAGTTGCAAGAATGGCTGAGTAATGGCAAAAAAGCCCTTACTCCGCCAGTACTCCGCCATTAAAAAAAATATAAAATAATATTTTTTATACATAAATTTAAATAAATTATTTACAAAACAATTAAAATAAAATAGAAATGAAAATGAAAAGAAATTAAAACATATACCAACCTTTTCTTTATTACCATAGTCTTGCAACCGACAAGGCGATAACTAAATTATATGTGAAATTTTTCAAACTATGTATTTCTAAAAGGGATAATACTTTAGTGAAATTTAAAAAAAAATGACAGATCGGCAAATTCATGGCTACAGTACTGGCCCAATAACAATAGCCAAGTAATATTTACCATTCATGGACCAGTGCATGGCCATTCAAAGGTAACAATATACTGGCTATTTTCTGTAAACCATAGATCGGCCGATGATTGGTTCTAGTATTGGCCCAGTAACAATAGCCAAGTACTGTTAACCATTAATGGACCAGTGCTTGGCCGTATGTCAATGTCTGGCAAAACCTACTTGGGATTGCAAGAGAAATACATACTCAAATAGTAGTTTTTGTTGTTCCTTAATTTAGTTTGCAGGAATGAAATTATGGCAAATAATTATCGGAAACCACTATTATATGATTTTTAGCACTGCCTGTAAAAAAACTAATTAATTTTCTTGTTAATATCGAAATTATAATAATTTGAACGAAACGGGAAATGACAGTGCAATAAAATGCTATAAAAACTGCATTATCGATCAAATTGCTCTATCGTAAAACGAAATGTATGTATGAATAAAATAAAAGTGTGTAAAAAAACAATAATTTTAATGTTATTTATAGTAGTTGTTGTTATTCTTAATATCGAAATGTAAATATCGAAATGATTTTAATGATTTTAATTTGAACAAATTAAATACAAAAGCAACTTAACTTTTTAACTAACTTTAAAGAACTACTTTATCGATAATTCTAAGTATCCAAAAACAAAATTTTATATAAGTTTTATTTATATATGAATTATTTATTTATTTATATGAATTCATTCATGAATAATAAAATAAAAAAGCACAATAATTTTAAAGTTATTTAAAGAAAATAATGAATTTATGAATAAAAAAAACAATTTTAATGTTATTTAAAATAAAAATTTAAAAACTGCATTATCGTAAAACGAAATGTATGTATGAATATGAATAAAATAAAAGTGTGTAAAAAAACAATAATTTTAATGTTATTTAAAAAAAAATAAAAAAAAATTCAAAACAATCAGGTTCCGAACTGTCAATCTTATGATCATCAGTCGAGCGCGCTACCAATATACCAATCTGAACTATATTTGAACTATAGACTAAAGGATAGATAAGGTATCCGTTACGCTTGTATAGAAGGATAGACGTACGGCTATTATATTATTGATATATATATATATATATATATATATATATATATATATATATATATATATATATATATATACATATATATATATATATATATATATATATATATATATATATATATATATATATATATATATATATATATATATATATATATATATATATATATAAATATATACATATATATATATATATATATATATATATATATATATATATATATATATATATATATATATATATATATATATATATATATATATATATATATATATATATATATATATATATATATATATATATATATATATATATATATTATATATATATATATATATATATATATATATATATAATATATATATATATATATATATATATATATATATATATATATATATATATATATATATATATATATATATATATATATATATATATATATATATATATATATATATATATATATATATATATATATAAATATATACATATATATATATATATATATATATATATATATATATATATATATATATATATATATATATATATATATATATATATATATATATATATATATAAGAAAGAAGAAGACGTAAAATAAGAGATATCTTTAATCTTCAGACGTATTATGTAAACAAAAATTTGGAAGGAATAAAACGTTTTGTTTCATTCCATGAAAACTGCTATGACTAATAATCATAGATAATTTTTTAATAAACTATATTCAAAGTTATTCAAGTTATACAAATTATTCCGTCGCTATTACTCAATCATTTTAAATTCCACCAACTTACTTTTATTTCAGTGAAAATCGTTGAGTATTAAAATGTACATCTAACCAAAACAATTTTTGGAAAACGAGAAAACCGGCTTGATTGACGTACGCTTAAAACGGAAATGTTGACTGAAGATGTTCTTATATGTTCGGTTACATTTTTAAACCTTTTGTATTTCTTTTACTTACTGATCAGTGTGTTATTATAATTTACAATAATCATATGTATTTCATTTTCTCATATATTACCAACGCTATTAAGATTGGATGATGCATTTTATTTTTTAATTTATTTCCATTTTGGTATTTTAGTTTTTGGTTAGTCAAATTTTAAATTGTACCCTTAAAATACAAACTTAATTGTTGATAATTACAATTATACATCATTGTTTTGTTTTTTAAATAGTTTATTGTGTGTGGAATATCGTTAAACAAAAGAAAATCTTACAAAAACCATATTTTAACTTTTATGCCAATTTTAAGCTAATTTACCAGTAAAACAATATTATTTGGATGTTTAGCAAATAACATTCAAAGCTTTCCTCCATAAACATTTTAATAATATTTTAATTTTGTTAATAAATTAAAATATAATGATGGTTTAGTCTCCAAGTTGTTTAAATTTGATTTAGAATAATTTATTTAAAATAAATGTACTATTTTCCATTAACAACTTAATTACTTCGGTCTGAAAGACCTAAGTATTACTTTCTCGAGCCAAAAGGGAAATTCACCCCCCTCTCTTTTCGGCCTTTCTAGACGTTTTAGGACCTATTGATTCCAAAAAAGCAAAAAAAAATATTGCGACGCTGATGCATAGGCTGACTTCACCACAGCTCTGGAAACATAGTGTTCTGGATATATAATGAGCTAATATCCATAAAATACTTTAATTAAAAGCTAACAAATATTATGGACTTCGTAGTTCTAATAATAAAAATATTAAAGCAGGCAGTAGTATCCCAACAAACATAAATTCTGTTGAACGAGAAAAAGTAAAAAAATTTTTATCGGAAGTGAAAAAGCAGAAGTAAGGATGCAGAACTGTTGTAAACCGTACTAAATGTGTAGGTACCAAATTTCATCCAACTCGATTATCAGGTACAGAAGTTATTGAGCTTCCAAAATAATAGGTGCTTGGAGGACCCCCTACCACTTTGTTCACTATCGCTAAAAAAACTAATCAGTTCCTTGCCATACATATTTGCATCTTTTTGCAAAGTGTAATCAAAATTACTTAACGAACGAATGTTGTATGCTTCCAACAAACATTGAAACAATAAACAGGTGTTCGGGAGGACCCCACCACTTATCCCAATATTGTCCAAAAACTAGTCAATTCTTTGTCAATAAAGTCTTTATCTTTTTTCAAAGTGCCATTAAAATTGATTAATGAATGAAATCTGTATGCTCCCAACAAACTTAAAAACAAAGTGTGATAAGTCAGCAGTTGTATGGTAGATCCCCCGCCACTTTGATCAATGTGTCCTAAGAGATGATAATTATCTTCTTACACTAATTGAAACCTTTCCATAAGTTTTATCATAATCACTTCAGTATTGTAGGCTGTAGTGTGCATAAAGATACTGAAAAAACTGCCAACAATTAAAAACAAATTTTTTTACCGGAAGTAAAAAACCGGAAGTTGGGATGCAGAACTATTTTAAACCGTACTACATACTCAGGTACCAAGTTTCATCCAATTCGCTTATCAGGTACAGAAGCTATAGATCTTTCAAAAAAACAGGTGCTCCAGGGACCCCCCACCACTTTGTTCACTATCGCTCAAAAACTAATCAGTTCTTTGCCATACATGTTTGCATCTTTTTCCAAAGTGTCATCAAAATTCGATAACGAACGAATGCTGTGTGCTCCCAACAAATATTGAAAAAAGTGTGACACATTAAACAGGTGTTTGGGAGAACCCCCACCACTTATTCCAATGTTATCCAAAAACTAATCAGTTCTTTGTTACTTAAGTCTCCATCTTTTTCCAAAGTGTCATTAAAATAAATTAATGAACGAAGTCTGTATGCTCCCAACAAACTTAAAAAACAAAGCGTGAAAAGTCAGCATTTGTATGGTAGACCCCCCCACCACTTTGATCAATGTGTCCTAAGAGATGATAATTATCTTTTCACACTTATTGGAACCCTATTCCATAAGTTTCATCATAATCACTTCATTATTGTAGGCTGTAGTGTGCATAAAGACACTGAAAAACTTCAAAAAAGTACAAAAAAAATTTTTACCGGAAGTGAAAAACCGGAAGTTGGGTCGCAGAACTATTGTAGACCGTACTATATACTCATGTACCAAGTTTCATCCAATTCGCTTATCAGGTACAGAAGTTATAGAGCTTTCAAAAAAACAGGTGCTCCAAGGACCCCCCACCACTTTGTTCACTATCGCTCAAAAACTAATCAGTTCTTTGCCATACATGTTTGCATCTTTTTCCAAAGTGTCATCATAATTCGATAACGAACGAATGCTGTGTGCTCCCAACAAACATTGAAAAAAGTGTGACACATTAAACAGGTGTTCGGGAGGACCCCCACCACTTATTCCAATATTATCCAAAAACTAATCAGTTCTTTGTTACTTAAGTCTCCATCTTTTTCTAAAGTTTCATTAAAATAAATTAATGAATGAAGTCTGTATGCTCCCAACAAACTTTAAAAACAAAGTGTGAAAAGTCAGCATTTGTATGGTAGACCCCCCAACACTTTGATCAATGTGTCCCAAAACATGATAATTATCTTTTCACACTTATTGGAACCCTATTCCATAAGTTTCATCATAATCACTTCATTATTGTGGGCTATAGTGTGCATAAAGACACTGAAAAAACTTCAAAAAAGTACAAAAAAAATTTTTTACCGGAAGTGAAAAACCGGAAGTTGGGTCGCAGAACTATTGTAGACCGTACTATATACTCATGTACCAAGTTTCATCCAATTCGCTTATCAGGTACAGAAGTTATAGAGCTTTCAAAAAAACAGGTGCTCCAAGGACCCCCCACCACTTTGTTCACTATCGCTCAAAAACTAATCAGTTCTTTGCCATACATGTTTGCATCTTTTTCCAAAGTGTCATCATAATTCGATAACGAACGAATGCTGTGTGCTCCCAACAAACATTGAAAAAAGTGTGACACATTAAACAGGTGTTCGGGAGGACCCCCACCACTTATTCCAATATTATCCAAAAACTAATCAGTTCTTTGTTACTTAAGTCTCCATCTTTTTCTAAAGTTTCATTAAAATAAATTAATGAATGAAGTCTGTATGCTCCCAACAAACTTTAAAAACAAAGTGTGAAAAGTCAGCATTTGTATGGTAGACCCCCCAACACTTTGATCAATGTGTCCCAAAACATGATAATTATCTTTTCACACTTATTGGAACCCTATTCCATAAGTTTCATCATAATCACTTCATTATTGTGGGCTATAGTGTGCATAAAGACACTGAAAAAACTTCAAAAAAGTACAAAAAAATTTTTTTTACCGGAAGTGAAAAACCGGAAGTTGGGATGCAGAACTATTGTAAACCGTACTGTAAACCGTACTACATACTCATGTACCAAGTTTCATCCAATTCGCTTATCAGGTACAGAAGTTATAGAGCTTTCAAAAAAACAGGTGCTCCAGGGACCCCCCACCACTTTGTTCACTATCGCTCAAAAACTAATCAGTTCTTTGTCATACATGTTTGCGTCTTTTTTCAAAGTGTCATCAAAATTCATTCACGAATGAATGTTTTATGCTCCCAACAAACTTAAAAACTTTGTGGAAAAAACCATCTCTTGTATGGTGGACCCCCCAACCCTTTATCCAATGTGCTCCAAAAGCTGATAAAATCTTTATCATATTATTTAAAAGCTTTTCGCAACGTTTCATAAAAATCGATCGGTAATTGTAGGCTACAGTAGGGATAAACACTTGAGAAAAAAAACTTTTTAACCGGAAGTGACAAACCGGAAGTTGGTATGCAGAAATATTGGAAACAGTACTAAAACCTTATATACTAAGTTTCAATAAGATCATAACCCGGGATCAGAAGTTATTCAAGATTTAAACTTAGAGGTGTTCGGGAGACCCCCCGCCATTTTGTCCAAATTTGAAATGAATCCAGATCTTCCATTTTCAAGTGAACCTGTATCATTTGCCAAAGTTTCATCAAGATCCTATGCAGAAAACTTTCGGATTTTGTTATAATTTTTGAAATATTTTTAGAATTTTGAAAAAAGTTTGTATTTTTGATTTTGTAAGAATTTTCAGAATATTTTTAGACGTTTGAAAAAGTTTAAATTTTTGATTTTATTATAATTTTTAGAATATTTTTGGAATTTTGAAGAAAGTGTATTTTTGATTTTGCTATAATTTTTGCGATTTTTTAAAATTTTGGAAAAAGTGTTTTGAATTTTTGTTTTGGAAAAAGTTTCAATTTTTGATTTTGTAATATTTTTTGATTTTTGAAAAAAGTTTCAATTTTTGATTTTGCTATAATTTTTGAAATATTTTTGGAATTTTAAAAAAAGTTTATATTTTTGATTTTGTTATAATTTTTGCAATATTTTTAGAATTTTGGAAAGAGTTTGTATTTTTGAGTTTGTAAATCAAGAAATTTTGCAATAATTTTAGAATTTTGAAAAAACTTTCAATTTTTGATTTTGCAAGAATTTTCGGAATATTTTTAGAATTTTGAAATAGTTTAAATGATTTTATTACAATTTTTAAAAAGTTTTGATTTTTGATTTTATTATAATTTTTGGAATATTTTTAAAATTTTGAAAAAATTTAAATTTTTGGTTTTATTATAATTTTTGTGACTTTGGAAAAAAAATTGTATTTTTGATTTTGTTATAATTTTTGCAATTTTTTAAGAATATTGGAAATAGTTTCAATTTATGATTTTGTTATAATTTTTGCAATATTTTTAGAATTTTGAAATAAGATTCAATCTTTGATTTTGTAATAATTTTTAGAATGTTTTTATAACTTTAAAAAATGTTTAAATTTTTGATTTTATTTAATTTTTAGAATATTTTTGGAATTTTGACAGAAATATGAATTTTTGATTTTATAATATTTTATTGAAACGCTAAATGGAAAGATTTTTGAGTAGTTTGCTGGGTGTATTTTTTTCACTAAGTTATATTAATTTATGATCTGTTATGATTTCCTGGCAACGTATTAATATTACGTGTTTGTTTTGTAATAAATTTCTGAAAAGAGATAAAAAAATACTTGTCTTTTAACAAAGAGTTTTATGTTTGATATACATCGCTGTCCAAAACTAAAAACAATGTCCTCATAAAAGTTTTTTACCGAAAACTATATCAAAATCCTTAACTCAGACCGAAGTCTTGATATCTCAGAGCTGTGAGATTTCAGCCCCTTCATATTTTATAATATATGTTACGCGTTTCGAACATAAATGTTGATTTTCAAATGTTTCAAAATATTATAAATATCAAAATAAAACATTTTTCTATGATAGCAAATGAAAAGTCTATTTTCATCACGCTTAATGCCCTGTGAGAATGGGTTCTTTTACCACTATAGTGTAAAAAGAATAACAAATTGTAGTTGCTATGGTTTCTCATATAATTTTACAAAGTTTTTTAAGCAACGCAACCATGAAAAAATGGAATATGAATTTTTACTTCGGTTTTGAAAAAATTACTTCGGTTTTGAAAAAACCTAAATATTACATTCATGAGCCAACAGTGAAATTCTTACTCCCACTTTTTTGGCATTTCTCGACGTTTTAGGACCTACTGATTCTAAAAAAGCAAAAAAAATGTATGTATGTCTGCTGGCCCTCCGTCACAACCGACGAAATCGCGAAAACCACTGAACGGATTTCTAAAAATAAGTATACTCAATGGGAAGATTCGAAAGGACGATGTGTTCGATAACAGTACCGGAAATGTGTCAAAAAAATCGTCAAGTGTGTCAAAAGAAATATTTTTATTTATTATTTTACCCAATTTTTTGGAAAAAAATAAAATTAATTATTTGTATGACATGAAATTTTATTATTATTATAGAGAATTATGGCATTACAATTTTGCCAAAAAAATAATGTCAAGTGTGTCAAAAGAATGATTTTCATTTATTTTTTAGAAAATAATCAAATTAGTTATTTGTATGAAATCTTAATATATATAATACAGAAGAAATGAAAAAGTGTAGCCATACCTAAGGAAAGGGGAAAATGCGGTAAGGAAAAAAGAGAATATAAAAAAATTAAACGAAAAAAAAAACACGAAACAACAAACGAAACGAAACGAAATAAGAAATTTAAATTTTATTAGTATTTTATTATGATTGTTATCGACTAAATGGTTTGCAAAAATAGATTTTAAGTTTTGTTTGTTTTTCTTCATTGGAAGATGTTCTTTGAATCTATCTTTGAAGCATCTTCCGGTTTTCCCGATGTAAGATTTTTCACTAGAATCACATTTTATTTTATAAATTCCCGAACAAGATTCTAATTCAACGTTTAATTTTGGTTTTAACAATTTATATAAATTATTGTTTGTGCCAAAGGATATTTTATATTTATATTTTCAAAATGGTTCCGTAAAATATTTGGTAAGATATTTGTGTATTCCATTGATACATATTTTATATTATTTTCATTAATAATATTTTGATTGTTTAATTTCTTTAATTTCTTTGAAACTAACTTATCAATAAATTTAGAATCATATCCATTATCTAAAGCAATAATTTTTATAGTGTTTAATTTATCTTGAAAATTTTGAAAATTCTTTGTAATATTTAGCAGGCGATGAATAAGTGAGTTAAATGCTGCTGCTTTTTGTGAATTTGGGTGCTGTGATGTATTATTTATTGTAATACTAGAAGTTGTAGGTTTTCGGTAAATTTTATATTCAAATTTATTATTGTTTTTCAAAATTGTTAAATCCAAAAAATTTATTTTATTATTTTCTTCAATTTCTAGAGTAAATTTTATATTTGGATGAACATTATTCAAATAATTTTTTAAAATTTCGACTTGTCTAATGGTACCATTAAACAAAATGAAGGTGTCATCAACATATCTTGAGTACGAAATTATTAAATTTTGTTGTTTATTTTTTTTTTTTATTAATTAGTTAGACATGTTTAGCACACAAAATATGATATATTCATTATTCAGACTCTTTGAATATTCGAAGACACCATGTCAACTATAAAGGAAGGAGATGAGGAAAATGGAAGGCAAGAGGATATAGGGACAACTATACTAATTGTTTTAAATGACGATGTACATTTTCTTTAAATGCCCTAGGCGAAATACAGAGGAGGGCATTGAGTTCCACAATTTGGCCACTCTATTATAATAGTCGTTCTGGAAGGACACAGTTCTACAACGGGGTATTTGTACAACAAATGGATGAGATAACTCGGCAGCTCTTGTTTGTCGATTATACTGTACACATGTTGGAAGGATATTTTGAATTTCCTTATAGGATTAAATTTAAATTTGAGAATATAAATTTATTTTCAAAATAATTTAAGAAAATATTAGCGAGTAATCCGCTTAATGGAGATCCCATTGCAAGCCATTTTTCTTGAATAAAAAATTTATTATCAGAAGTAAAATAATTTTGTTGTAAAATGATTCGAATTATGTTAATCAATTCATTAATTTTAACTATACTTTAGTACCAGTATTTTTTAAATTTTCTTCTAATATGTTAATAGTTTCTGTAACTGGAATATTTGTATAACATATTGGATATATCTCAAGATATCATTATATACTGAGATAATAAATTAATATTATTTAGTTTTTCTATTAAATGTAGATTGTTTTTAATAGATTGGTTATTGATAAATGTAATATTATTATTAATAATTTTGATTAAAAATTTTGCTATTTTATAAGAAGGTGCAGTTTTGTAATTGATAAGGGGCCTTATAGGTATATTTTCTTTGTAAATTTTTGGTAAACCTTTAAACTCAGGTGCTCTTGCATGAATTTGTTTTAAACTAAATTGGGTGATGGTCAAATAAATTTGTGCTTTTATTTATAATCTTATTAATAATTTTCACATATGATTTTGTTGGATCTTTTTACAAAAGTTTTGTATCATTATTTTTAATGAAATCATAAGTACAGTCGACAAAAAATTTAATGATTAAGGAATAATTAGATTTTTTATTGTTGGATGTACTCAAACAACAATGAAGAAATCTTTGAATGGTGTTTCCTTAGCATCCAAATAATATTATTTTACTGGAATTATCAACGCTGTCTACCTGAACACAGAAACCCTTAATATATTTTGATTGTTATTTTTATGTTATTATTGTTTTATGGTGGTTTATAGTTTGTATTGTGGTTAAACATAATTTTTTTCTCTTTCATATTGTTCCAAGAGTCTCTTTATATAAGTAGTTTGAGCAATTTATTTAAAAAAATTTCTAGAAAATTATAAAAAATCTTATAAAATTTTAATTATGTAATATTTGTTTTTTGAAATTGAATTTTCAGTTTGTTGTTTTATATCCTGGGCGTGTGTCGGCAAATCAATAGAAGTCAATCAAATAACTTATGATTTATGATAGCTTTAGAGATAATAATGTTTCTATAAAAATAAATTATTCTTAAAATAATTAACTGGGTGAAATAAGGAGGAGCTTATATTTACCTAGCATTTAAATTCAGTTAAAATACGAAAATAAGTTGAATTTAAATACAGGTTGTGATGCAAAAATTATAATTAATTTTGGGTATTTAAAAATAAACAAAAATGTCATGCTGACCGATCATAATTTCTTACATGAAATTTTTCAAAAATACAAGAAATATTATAGGGCTTCAAATTTATTTATTACTATTCAGAACCACAGTTGGACGCTTTTGTTCAAAAATTTTCGTAACAAAACAATTTTGTTTATTATATTATAGAAAGAAAATTTATCGCTACAAATTTTAAATTGAGACACCCGCAATTTTACACAATCAAATTCAATAAAAACTATTCTTTAATTCCTATTACTATTTAATATACTCAAATATAGGCAGTATACACAAACAAAATATAGATCGACCTACCACAATATTAAAATTCGTGTGCGGTTTCTTGAACATATATAAAAAAGCCGTTCAATGGAAATTATAACTTTTGCGTTTTCATTAAAGATATAAAATAAAAATTTCTTATTGATGATCATTAAAACTTTTTTTTTTTAAAGTTTAGAACATTTTCGATTTGAGAAATTTTTAGTGATTGATTGATTGATTGGTCTCAAGTTTTCGGTTACAATATTTTTATTTATAATTTAGACACTTTCAACTACTGTAATTACTGTGATTATATATTCATTTTTGAATAAAGTGATTGAATTGAAAATTTAATATGTAGTTTTCAAACGAAAGATTGGGGAATTTTGGTAAAATTTTGCGAGTGCTAATTATGTATAGTGCGATAATATATTTTTTAGTTTTATGTTGTAAAAGTATCTTCGCAAAATAATGGAAGAACCGTAATCTTCATGAAGAATGTATATTGTCTGATTTAGAAAATAAGAAAAGAGAATTAGTCAAAAATAGACGTACTAAAACTATTTACGTTGTAAAATTTATTATAAGCCGATGACCACTTTCTATAAAATCTACTATTTTACATTTTATTGATTTATCAATGAAAAAACACTGTTGTTTTATTTGTTACTTCCCAATTAATCGTGCTATCAATTTCGAAATTTTCTTGAACAGTTGTAATTCTATTACTGGGTAGTCGTGAGTAGTTAACCTCTACATTATTGGACATTAAAGTGACGGAAAGGTCTATATCACCCGAAAAGTGCACATACCATGCTTTCTTATCCGAGTTCAGCAGTGTCGCTAGCGGTGTTAATTAATTACCCACAAATAATTTAATTTATCAAGTTTGACAGTCATTCTGTTATCTCACGAAAAATGCGCTAATTCAAAAAATATTAAAAAATCGCAAAAATAATAACAATCAAACATAATATCTGATGTTGAATTGACGATAAATATATGTTTCAAATCATAAATGAGTACTTCCTACCTCATTATTAGTTATATAGTATAATCATAAAGTTTTATTATCCGATTCTATTTCTTTAAATCTTAATATAAACCAAATTTTCTAAAGAAAATAAGATAAACAAATAATATGTTGAGTTAATTTATACCGCCCATCCACGAGTGTGGTGTATTAAAAAGGTTAACAAATCAATTTCGCGTGTTTTTGTATTTATAATATATGCTTCTATTATTTAACTTTTATAGTAGTAGAAATTGTTGATATTTTTTTATTCTACTGTTTCTTACCATCACGTTGCTCAGAAGCTTCTAAAATTTATTTTGCTCGTTTCTTTGCTCAAACGAAACCAAAATTCCTTGAAACAATGTTAAGAGCTCTAACATGCTTTTCATGAAAAATCGGGTCGGCAAAGCTAGATGTAACCTTTAATTTAAGGTGCGTTCGATTTGACTGAAACAACTGAAAAAACAACAACAATTGCATTTAATTCTTCAGTTGATTCAGTTGCTTCAGTCAAATCGAACACGGCTTCAATAACAACAGCAGTTTTTAGGTAATAATTTTCGATTTATAGTTTTAGTTTTTATTTTTAATATTAATAGTTTTATTATTTATTTATAAAAAATAAAAAGGTTAAGTGTTTGTTACAAAAATAAATAAGATCAAAACAAGAATAAAATATATTCTTTTAATATTTTTCTTGATGGCCAATGTCATAAATAATCATAAAATTCATATTATTTTATTTTAATCAAATAATTTTGATTGAATTTCTCCAAAAATCATTATAGCTTAAACGTAATTATTATACGTGACGCCAACATTATTTCAACATTCAACAATTTATAGCAAATGATTGTGAATGAATTAATTATGTGAAAACTGAATTCGCCTAAGGCTATTTATCGTAAAAGTATACGTTTTAAACATTAAATCGTATATTGATTTACTAGTACATATTTCGTTAATTGGTGAAGTTCGTGTTATTCATAATTCAGCAAAAAATAAAATTGAAAAATAATTCGATTGTTTGAATTTGATTCAAACACAATCATGATAAATGATTTAACATTATTTGTTTGAAATGTATAATTACTTCCTTACATTGTAGCGAGGCAAAAATTTATTTAGCTCTTTTTAATTTCAGTTTGTTGTCACGATTTTTAGTGGATTATATATTTAATTATATTTATTTTGGATTCTACTGTTAGAAGAAAACGTGTTAAGGGCTTCTAATAATTGTTAAACTATCATCTTATTTATAATAAAAAAAAGTTATATCATCTTTTTTGTAATAAATTAGTTCTATCGTGCGAGATACTAAAACACGCATTGTATCTGAAACCCTTATTGTTTTTTGTATTTGCGACCCTTATTAAATATGCCTAAGTAAACTTGGTATAACTATATCGTTGACTTTAAGCGCAGCTTTAGACTCCCTTTACTCTCTGGTATACCTGGTATTACGATGAAAAATGACCGAAAAAGAGCTTTTAGAACGGTTTACGAGTAGGGACAAGATAACAAAGCCGACTATTTTTAAGACGAAGGAGCCCCTTCCTTCAAAGGGTAAAATGCACGAATGAATTAATCGCTCCCGGAGAGACGCTGCCATAAACGTGAACAAAGACCTGAATAAAGTCGCCGACTGGGGTGACCAAAACCTGGTCAATTTCAACTCAAAAAACTCGGCCTCCTTAATAGATGCAAAAAATTTTTCACTTCATACCAATTGCTCCATGTTTATAAGTCCTATATTCGTCCCTGTATGGAGTACTGCTGTCAAGTTTGGGGTGCTGCCTCTGTTTCCATCTTGGCCCTCTTGGACTCTGTTCAAAAGCGGGCTATACGAATTGTGGGTGATCGAACTTTGACATCAAAACTTGATTCCCTAAAACATCGTCGCACTGTTGCTGACCTCGTTGTTTTTTACAAATATCGTCATCAGCAGTGCTCAGATGAAATCAGCGGCATCGTGCCTCAAACTTATTCTTACTCCCGTTCCACTCGGCAATCGGCTGCTGCAACCGGTGAAACAGTAAAGATCCCGCGCTGTCATACTGGCAGATCGCAGAGAGACTTCTTTGTCCGAACTGCGTACAAATGGAATAGTTTGCCGGAACCCTTAGTCTCAGGTGGCTTCAACCCGCAGATGTTTAAAAAAAGCGTTAATCTACACCTTAGAACGCCAGTTATTGTGGGATCCAGGTCTAGACCTAGGTCTTAAAAGGTATTTATGTGTTGTTGTGACACATATTCTAAACCCTTTTACACAACACATTTTATTTAAAAAAAAAAAAAAAAATATGCTATCTCTCTACACTTTTTAATCTAGATGCTGAGCGTAAGATTTTCCGCTATAGAGTCCGTCCACTTAATACAGACGAGGGTAAGTATTGGATATAATCCCACTGAACACAAGACATAAATATAACATCACATATGTGGTGGTCACATATGTGTGTATGACCTTCTTGTGATGTCATATTTATGTCATGTGTTGACTGGGATACAACTGTGTAATAACTACCTTCTTAAAGGTCCTGATAAAATAGATGGAATCCGCACCAATAAGACTGCTTGGTTTAAGCATGTTCTGCAACCCGGTTTGACATCCTAAATGATTAAACAAATGTTTATTAGTTCCCCAGGAAGTAAAATATATAACACGAGATAAACTATAATTACAATGAGACATGGCCGTAATGAAAGTATTTGATAAATAAATATTTAAAGCTGGTTAGTTCTGTCACTCTCCTTGTACATGAAGCATAAACGTCACAAAAAAGCATTGTGTCCTCAATTCGTATCGGTTTTAAAAAGTAGAAAGAAATATAGAAAAATTAATAGTTGTGTACCTATTTTATTTTTATTTCAGATCTTCTAAGGTTGCAACACAAAATTATTAATCTGGAAAACGTAATAATTTAACTGTCTCTCGCCAAAAGTCATATAGATCAACTAAATTAAAACCATCGCGTATAAACTAACGCAAAATTATGTTTAAAAATATGTTTCTATTGATGCGCGTGCCCTGCCCAGCTGGATTGATTTCATGTTCACATCTGTTAGCTGTTTCATCTGTGAAATTTTCGCATGAGATTTTAATTTTTATTTTTCTTCTACATTTTTTTGTTGATATATTTACCTGTCTCGTTTGTCTATCTTTTGACTAAAGTAAAAATGGTAAAGAAATTAATAATCGATCTTATTAGGAACTTTGTTGGTTGGAAATGAATTTATATTATAATAATGTGTTATTATTGTTCAAGTAATTTATTACGAGTTTGAAGTATTTTTATCGCATGCAATCCTTTGCATTAAATTTTTTTGGTTTAGTTTACCTTACCTTACATAAAGTGGTTATTGTAAATTTGCATGTTTCAATAATTGTGGTGGTTTAATCTTAAACCAATTCATATGGTAGTCATTTTAATATTAAACTTAAAGCAGTTTAACGAAAATTTTTTGTTTCATTTTACCTTTAGGGTGATCATCAGGAAAATTAACGTGTTACATTACGAAGTGAAGTAAAATATATAAGAAAGTTTCAAAAAGATTTTATTTTATATTTGTCAACCAGCAAAATCAAGCTAATCCTAGTTATAATTGAGTTTTTTACTTTTTTTATTGTAATTTGTTGTAGTGCTTTTCAACTATTTTAAAATCTTCATCATATAATTCATCAGGCAATCTATTTTTTGAATACGGGATGATAAAGGTATTCAATTTCTTTCCACGGGTATCGCCTTAGTAAAGGGGATTGTGTGATTCTGTGATCCTTGGTCAATATCTGTTGAGACAAATCTGTCTTGCTGTACCTATTTGTTGTGCAGATCACTAAGCTAGTATATCGATATTCATTTTCAAAACCTTATTCATTTTAAATATTTTAAATTGGCTGAGTATGATTGACACCAGCTGGTAACGAAGAGCATACTGATTAGTTTTTCGTCTGTTTTAATGTAAGAAAAACTGAGTTACTGAGCTAAAAACAACTCAAAACATCCTGGCATTGCAACACATTTTGTGTTAATATGCATCTTCTGATTAAGCTTTTTTCATTTGATCAAATGAGAAAAAGTAATTGTGTTTCATGTTTTGATACTACTTATACTATACCAAAGGACTAAATCAAGTTCCATTTTCCAAATAGTTATTTACTAATTAGTTATTTACTAATAGTTATTTACTAATTTTGTTAACAAAATTTAACGTATATATGAAATGAAGCCTCAGACGTCTGTACCTGGGTTTATTATCTTCTGATTTCATTAAAATTTCAGATAAATTATTTTAGCTTATAAAAAAAATTTTATATCCAAAAAAATTTGTTGTTTCATCCAATCCAATATGTTTTCCCTATTTCCTACAACTTAACATATGGTTTCACAGCACAAGTTAAGTTTTTCTAATAAACTTAAGCAATAACAACAATAAAATTAAAAAAAAATACACGAAAGGAAGTAAAAGTTAAAGAAAACAAAAGAAAAATGTAGCCTTTCTGTAGGACGCAAATTAATTTCAAATTTTATTAGAATTTTATTTATTGTTGTAAAATGTAAAGGATATATTTTTTCTTGAGCATTGAAACTAAAAGATTATTTTAAACTCAAAGGGGTGTACTGAAAAAGCCTTTTTCTTACCCTTTTCCTACCATAATTTACGGTATGTATTTAAATATCATTTTATTATTTTTAATTTGATAATAACCTTAAAAGTTAAAACTTTTTGATTTTATGTTTTTAAAAATATTTTGAATTGTAGCCAAACTATACAAGTCATGTTATTATAATAATTATGTGATAATGCAATTGGTTTGCATGTTTGTAGCACTTTATCCATTGTAAAAGTGTTAATGTGCGGATACCGAAAACACAAAGTGAAGACTCTAATTGAAATTTCGTTTGAACACTCACGTGTGTTCGAGCTTAAGACATCCATCAATTTAGTTTTGGTTAAATTGGTTTCAGTTTTAGTCAAATCGGTACCTTTTTAAGATCGATCGTTCACATTTATGGCAACGTCTTTTCGAGCGTGATTTGTTCGTTCGAATGTCTTATACTGGAAACCCATGTACATAATTGGCCACATGTCGCTTAATGTGCATAATTCCCCATGTAATTAGACCATGTGAGGTTATATGCAAACAATATACATGTAAATTCTGCATGTAGAAAAATTCTGCAAGATGTGTTAAATGTTTAATTCAACAGCAATGCCACATTACAAAAAAAAATAATAATTCAAAACACATAAGACTGCTGGTGACATTTCTTATTTTTGTTTTTATCCATGAATTAAAATTTTGATTAGATATTGAAGGCGGCAAATCATTCCATTTATACGCTGTTCGGACAAAGTAATCCATTTGCATTCTGTCGCTATGAGAGTAAGTGCCCATACAAGTTTGATGACCAGTAATGCAACAATGGCGTAGTACTATCCAACCATTACTATTAATATAGTTTTACTGGATGACAACTTCTAACAATAAATGGCTGTCATTCATAGGCATTTTTTTGAAATGTTTGAAATGTTTTTGAAAAGTTGAAATGTCTGAACGTAAAATGGAGAGGCGTTTAAGTATTTTTCTGAGCGTATCCGTTTCACTAAATTATGTTAATTTATGATCTGTTATAATTTTCCGGCAACGTATTGATGTTTCGTATTAGTTTTGCGATAAACAGAGATAAAATTGTATACTTTTACAAAGAGTTTGATGTTTAATATACATCACTGCCCAAAACTAAAAGCAATGTCCTCGTAAAAGCCTTTCGCTGATAATTATATATACAAATCCTTAACACAGACTGAAGTCTTGACATCTCAAAATCTTGAGATTTCAGCCCAACCAAATAAACATAAAATTGACAACACTAAAAAATGAACCATCAGATCCTACAATTGTTCCGTACTTCATGTGAGTCAAAACATACTTTCATATGAGTTAAAATATGATTTGAAAACATGCCTTCGTTTTCCAATAAAACATGTCAGCCCTTTCCTAGTAACTGCAGACAAATTTTTGTCGTTATCAATTTAACTAGTAGTTTCATTATTTTTTATCACAAAATTTTATTAAAATTTCACCCATTTCAGATTATTGTTATAATCACTATCAAGTATTACAAATACATTTTAATTCTACATCACTAATACCCAATACAATAATTTAAGAAATACTAATAATAATCATAATAAATAAAATAATAGCTGAAAGAAATCAAATTACCTTCATAACATATGGTAGGACAAAACACCAACATTAAAAGCATCTTATAAACAGAAACTGAAACACAAGTTTTGTTTCTTTGAAATTAAATAAAACATAATGTTACAACAAAATAATTTTTTGATATACAAAATTCCCTCCTTTTGAAAATTAAATTTAAAAAAAATTGTTTTCAAAATGAACTTATGTCGGTTGGCACGTGGGGAATAAAATAAAATAAACCAAGAACAGCAACTGTTGTTATGGTTTTTTATTCTTATTTTTATCATAAAAAAGAAATAAAATTTAAACAAACCCAATCTTTTATTTGAATATAATTAGCAAACCTTAAATTATAATTATAGTTAAGAATATTATATAACATTGAATATAAAGTAATTTTATTTAGGACAAAAAGTTGTGTGGTGATCGATTGATGATCTATCTATATTCTATAAAACGTCGCAAAAATATTGCAAAAATTATTACAAAATCAAAAATTGAAAATTTTTTCAAAATTCCAAAAATTATAATAAAATCAAAAATTAAAAATTTTTCAAAATTCTAAAAATATTCCAAAAATTCTTAAGAAATCAAAAATTAACTTTTTCCGAAATTCTAAAAATAATGCAAAAATTATAACAAAATCAAAAATACATACTTTTTTCAAAATTCCAAAAATATTTCAACAACTGTAACAAATTCAAAAATTTCCATGTCCAATTTCATTTTCAATTACATTTACGTCATAAAAACAGCTACATTTTTTTTCCCAAAAAAATGGCTAAAAAAATCAATGAATTCATTTTTTGACACGCTTGACATTATTTTTTTGACAAACTTATAATGCCATAATTCTCTATAATAATAATATATTTTCACGTCATACAAATTATTTATTTTATTTTTTTCCAAAAAATTGGGTAAAAAAAAAATAAATCTTTCTTTTGACAAACTTGACAACATTTTTTTGACAAACTTATAATGCCATAGTTCTCAATAATAATAATAAAATCATTTCAAACAAAATTACTTCGTTCTGAAAGACCTAAGTATTACATTCATGAGCTCAAAGTGAAATTCTTACCCCCACTTTTTTTGGCATTTCTTGACGTTTTAGGACCTACTGATTCTAAAAAAGCAAAAAAAAAAAAATGTATGTCTGCCGTCCGTCATTACCTACGCTGCAGGGAAAACCGCTGGAGGGATTTCAAAAAATTTTTTTTTTCTAAAAATAGGTATTCGCAAGGGACAGGTCCGAAAGGACTCTGTGTTCGATAACCGTACCGGAAGTGTGTCAAAAAAATCATTATGTGTGTCAAAAATAGCAAATTGTCATATTTTTGGCTTAAACAACGTTCATTTTAAGTGATTACGAGTAGGAACATTAAATTTGGAGAAATCTTGATGGTCGGGATTGGTATGTGAGATCAAAAACTAGATTATTGCATTATAAGTTTGTCAAAAAAATGTTGTCAAGTGTGTCAAAAGAAAGATTTTGATTTATTTTTTTACCTAATTTTTTTAAAAACAAATAAAATTGTTTGTTTGAAATGAAGTTTTATTATTATTATTGAGAATTATGGTATTATAAGTTTGTCAAAAACATGTTGTCAAGTGTGTCAAAAGAAAGATTTTTATTTTGATTTATTTTTTTGCCCAATTTTTTGGAAATAAAATAAAATTGTTTGTTTGAAATGAAATTTTATTATTATTATTGAGAATTATGGCATTATAAGTTTGTCAAAAAAATGTTGTCAAGTGTGTCAAAAGATTTTTATTTATTTTTTTCCCCAATTTTTTGGAAAAAAATAAAATTGTTTGTTGAAATGAAATTTTATTATTATTATTGAGAATTATGGCATTATAAGTTTGTCAAAAAATGTTGTCAAGTGTGTCAAAAGAAAGGTTTTTATTTATTTTTTACCCAATTTTTTTAGAAAAAAATAAAATTAATAGTTTGTATGACATGATATTTTATTATTATCATAGAGAATTATGGCATTATAAGTTTGTCAAAAAATAATGTCAAGCGTGTCAAAAAATGATTTCATTTATTTTTTTAGCCAATTTTTTGGGAAAAAAAATGTAGCTGTTTTTATGACGTAAATATAATTTACAATCAAATTGGAAATGGAAATTTTTGAATTTGTTAAGTTTTTGAAATATTTTTGGAATTCTGAAAAAGTTTGTATTTTTTTTTTTTTAATAAAATGTGATGTGTAGTAGGCATTACAATATGTGTCACAACAACACATAAAAACCTTTTAAGACCAAGGTCCCACAACAACATGCTTTCTAAGGATGTTAATGGACGCAAATCTGTTTTTTTTTGTTTTGTTTTAATATTTTTTTGTTAAGTAATGGATAACTAAACCATAAATCCTATCACATATAAAATATGACATAGGCCAATATTGCGTGATAGGATAGGGAAAATAAAAATAAAATAAGAGATAAAAAGCAAATTTGTTTTAAAAATTTGCAGGAACAAAACTAAAATTGGTTTGCCAATAGTCCAGCCAATGGCATAATCCCTGATTATGGGACGCAGTATATTTTTCAATGATTAAAGCTCAGATATGTAGTTATATGAAGGCTCGTTTCGTCAAGCAAGCTACAGCGTTCCAGCATCAAGGAATATTCATTAGCTAAGATTGAGAGTGCTACCGTTGACTGAATACAGTTCATCCGTCAGCACTAGGGTTTCTCAAACGGGATCCCGGGATCCCGTTTTCCCGGGGGTAAATTTTCATCCCGTTTTCCCGGGATTTTACCCCGGGATCCCGGGTATCCCGCTGATTTTTATTAACATTTTTTTGTACTTTTTTCAAAGATATTAAAAGTTTTCTCACTCGAAAATCGAGTAGTTTTTAATTCTTTTCCCTCTGTAGTAATTAATTTCGTTCAAAATTAGGAAAATGCTTTTTTTGACAATGGTATCATGGTTTTTTTGACACATATAAACACAACAAATTAAAACCAATCAAACTTAAAATAGGTAGATTTTTCTGAGAAATCTACATAAAACTTGCGCTTCATTTCTCTTAATTTATGTTTAATGGTTCTCTTGGACGGATGGTTCAATGGACGTTTCGTCACGAAAATTCGGACAAAATTGAGTGATGGTGCCATTGACAACCTAGTTTTTCGAAAAATTGTTTAAAAATTAGTATTATGAATTTATTTTTGTTTTGTTTTTATGTATTCTTTTTTATTTAATTTTTGAAGTATTTTTAATTAAAAATAATGGAAATTTAAAAATCAATAGCGCATTTTTTGTGCTGTTTTAATTTTACACATTTTTCTACCACCCAATTAGAAAAATCTAGCTTTTTAACGTTTCCCGGGAATTTAATATTTTTTGTCCCGGCTTCCCGGGATTTGAATTTCTACGGGAAATGAGAAACCCTAGCCAGCACCCCTAAGATATCACCTTGGCTAGTGATATCTCACTGCTATTGCCAGTGGTATGTGATATCTCACGTTAACTCATATGCCAATAGCAGGGACTGGAGTACGCGGGGTTGTCACACCCGTGGATCAAAAAAATAGAAAAAAATTAACAAATTAATAAAAACTGATCCCTCCATGCGTATATGTGATTTTGTAATAATTTTTGCAATATTTTTAGAATTTCGGGAAAAGTTTTAATTTTTGATTTTGTAAGAATTTTTGGAATATTTTAAGGATTTTGAAAAATTTTTAATTTTTGATTTTATTATAATTTTTGGAATTTTGAAAAAATTTTCAATTTTTGATTTTGTAATAATTTTTGCAATATTTTTAGAATTTTGGAAAAAGTTTGAATATTTAAGAATTTTTGAAATATTATTGGAATTTAGAAATAATTTAAATATAAGATTTTATTCTAATTTTTTGAATATTTTTGGAATCTTGTAAAAGTTTGATTTTATTTAATTTAACAATATTTTTGGAATTTTGATTATAATTTTCCGGCAACGTATTGATGTTTCGTGTTAGTTTTGTAATAAATTTTTTAACAGAGTTTATCTCTGAATACTTGTACTTTAACAAAGAGTTATGTTTGATATACATCGCTGCCCAAAACTAAAAACCATGTCCTCATAAAAGTTTTTTGCCGAAAACTATATCAAAATCCTTAACCCAGACCGAAGTCTTGATATCTCAGAGCTGTGAGATTTCAGCCCCTCCATATTTTTAATTTAATTTTTTTTTCCGAAAAATTGGGTAAACAAATAAATCAAAATCTTTCTATTGACACACTTGACAACATTTTTTTGACAAACTTATAATGCAATAATCTAGATTTTGGTCTCACATACCAATCCCGACCATCAAGATTTCTCGAAATTCAATGTTCCTACTCGTAATCACTTAAAATGAACGTTTTTTAAGCCAAAAATATGCAAATTTCCTTGTTTTGACACACATAATGATTTTTTGACACACTTCCGGTTCAGTTATCGAACACAGCGTCCTTTCGGACCTGTCTCTTGTGTATACCTATTTTTAGAAAAAAAATTTTTTGAAATCCCTCCAGTGGTTTGCCCTGCAGCGTAGGTAATGACGGCCGGCAGACAGACATACAATTTTTTTTTGCTTTTTTAGAATCAGTAGGTCCTAAAACGTCGAGAAATGCCAAAAAAGTGGGGGTGAGAATTTCACTTTGAGCTCATGAATGTAATACTTAGGTCTTTCAGACCGAAGTAATACAAAATGAAATATTTCAAACGTCATGGATGAGTAATACACAGATTTACAAATAACATACTTCAAAAAATATTTGTATGGCTACACGTAAATATTCTTCCCTAATTATTCTAATTAATTACCCACGTAATTATTCTTCCTTATATGTTCATTCAATGGTCTGAAAACAATAAAACATGAATTGAATTTCTACGAACAGAGGACGTGAAACATTTTCTGTCTTTTTAAGATATTGGCGAATAAAGATAATGTCCATAAGATATATAACTAGGTCAAGATCTAAGTGTAGATCAAGATCGGGCTCTAAGACTTCCAAGGTTTTTATTCGTTGTTATGACTCATATTGTAATGTCTATTACACAACAAATTTTACCAAAAACAAAATTAAAGTAATGTCAAGCTCATCCCAAAGCTAGCAGTTTTATTATTCAAACAAAAAAAATTAATTTCAATCAATTTTACGGTGATTGGAACTATTACACATTACACACTACAGTTAAACATTTGTCTTCGCAATAGAATAAGGTTGATTTATAAAATAGAGTGTTCCCATAATATCATGACATATAGTTCAAAGAATCTCAAATACTTCTGCTTTGAAATAAAAACTCGTAATATAAGGCCAAAGTGTGCTTGAACAGAAGTATTTGATATTGGTTGAACTATTTGTTATTTTTCTATATAGACATTAGGGTGTCCCAGAAAAATTAAAATTGTTTTTTTTAACGCATACCCTTTAATTTTTTTTGTTTTATGTCAAAACAACTGTAAATAAAATTTCATGCAATTTAAATAACAGTAACCCGTGCCGACTTGCACCTAAACATTTTAATACTTGATTGTGTACTTTAGGGCGCATACCTGTTTTAATGTGCTTATAATTTCTAAATGTCTTGTCGGTTATACGAATTTTTCTTGAAAATTAAATATGTCCGTCGAACTAGGTAGTTCTAAACAAAAAATACACTTAAAAGGTAACTCAAAACTTCCTTCGAATGGACAAGCTCTCGTATAGTATTGTTGTATAATATATTGTTTTTTAATATAATACATTTCATACGAAAACAAAGAACAATTTTTGTGTCAAAACTGAATAATTCTATAGACACGCTTGGAATGTTATTTTAGATAGAAAACTAAAGACAAGCAAATTCTCTGCTGTGATACTATAACTGCTTCGAATACACATCGTATGTGTGCGCGTTGAAAAAAATCAATATAGAAAAACTTATTTTCGCTTGCAACCATCACATGTACGAGCTGGTGTTAAAAAGTCTTTTTGAAGTGAAAATAAAACAACTGCCTATAATAAGCCTGGACATTCCACTTTTTCAAAAAATTAGAGATCATTGGCAAAAAGTTGATCTCCATAATAAGGAATGCTATAGAGAAAAGGTAGAATGGTGCCTGTTCCCAAAATTGATAAATTGAAAGTAGATTAAATAATAATAGAAATAATAATTAAAAAGGAGATATCAATGCTTAAAGCATTTCAGCTGTATTGTTCAGATCCAGCTGAAAGAACGGTCTAATTAATGCAGGACTTTCATTGTTTAATTACAATTGAGGCAATATTTGTTATGTTGCGTACAAAGCCACAAGATGTTATATCCGGACTGTAAACAGCAAACAATGAAAAGAAAATATACTTAGTAATAGTTGTTGTAAAGAAAAATAATATTAAAATGTGGAGGGACTGAAATCTCAACCTCTGAGATATCAAGACTTCGGTCTGGATTAAGGATTTTGATATAGTTTTCGGCAAAAAACTTTTATGAGGACATTGCTTTTAGTTTTGGGCACCGATGTATATCAAACATAAAACTCTTTGTTAAAGTATAAATATTTTTTTGTATCTGTTTAGAAATTTATTACAAAACGAACACGAAATATTAATAAGTGCCGGAAAATTATAACAGATCATAAATTAATATAAGTTAGTGAAAAGATGAAACACCCAGCAAACTACTCAAAAACCTCTCTATTTAGCGTTTCAAGAAAATATTACAAAACCAAATATTCATGGTTCTTTCAAAATTCCAAAAATATTCTAGAAATTAAAATAAATTAAAAAATTTAAGCTTTTTTTTAAAGTTCTGTAACGTCGAAAATTCTCATAAAAAGTATTAAAACCAATTTCTATTCTTTTTTCCATTCAATCAAAATATATTTCCATCATTCCATTTCATTTTACAATCATAACAATTTAAAAATTTTTCACATCATTCCGAACAACCTTAAATTCAAATTTAACAACAGATAAATAAAAGAACTCAACGTCTATTTTGGTTTAACGAACAGATTTTGTGCTCAAGTTGCTTCATTTTGTTTTTGCTTAATATGAAGTGTCAAAAAACAAAACACATTTTTTTTGATTGCTTCAATTTTTGCAATTCATTCTAGATTTGTTTTTAAAACGAACCAATTCCATGTTTAGTTCTTAAACATTTAAGTTGAGATTGTCAATTTTTTTATCTGAGATCAATTCAGTTTTCTAACTTTAAAACATTCAGTTGGTTAGCTGTAAAAATGGAAAGTTTTATAAAAATTATTTTACATTGAGTTATAAAAATTGTGTATCTAAATCAATACAGCCATAAATTGTATAAATACAACAGAGTGTGACAGAATTAATACGAATTTGTTTGTTGTATTATACCTACACCTGTAATGAAACTACTATCGTTGCTTGGATTATATTGTTGGTATTCTTTTTTTTTTCCTGATATGAATGCTAATTGTTAATGCAGCAGAACAAAATATTTTTCCTGCTTGGTTAAAACTTGATTAAAACCAAAGAAAAACACAAGATGGATTCCGCTTGATAGTGTTTTATTGTTGATTCGTTTCAACGTTAATGAAGGGAAGTATTAGAAACATTACTAAATCCGGTGTTCTTTGTCAAGTTGTCAATAAGTTTTTTTTATCATAATATCAACAAATTTGTCCGTCTGTTTAATATACGTTCGACTCAAAATAAATTGACTTTGCTAAAATCAAATCAGTTTGGGACAATGTGAGAGTTCCTGTGTCTGTGATTTATTAACAAAGGGAAATCATCAAACCAACCAGTGATCAAACAGCTAAAATTTTAAAGAGTAATTGGAAGGTTAATTGTCTGAAAATACTGAATCCACATTGGATTCAAAGTAGTAAACAGGAAACGAGGAAGAAAGAAGACTACAAACAACCGAAACCAGCTAAGTTTATTTTTATATTTGTTTTTTTTTAAATTTTATATGAATATGCAAGTTTTTTTTATTCTCTCAATTAATTATTTGATAAGGAAAATGTTAGGTTAGGCAGAGTAGTTTGGTAAGAGATTCCAATTTTCAGGGTTCGTCTGGACCATTCCATCCCTTATATTATTATATTAGTAATATAGATAAAATTAAATTAATTGTTATCAAAAGTCCAACAGTAACAGCTCTAAACATTCCAAAAATTATTACAAAATCAATCAATTGAAACTTTTTTCAAAATTCAAAATTTTTTAAAAAATTCCAAAAATTATAACAAAATCAAAAATTTCCATGTCCAATTTCATGTTCGATAACATTTCATGTCAAACAAATAATTAATTTCATATTGTTCCAAAAATTTAAGTAAAATGAAAATCATTCTTTTGACACACTTGACAACATTTTTTTGACAAACTTATAATGCAATAATCTAGATTTTGGTTTCACATACCAATACCGACCATTAAAATTTCTCCAAATTCAATGTTCCTATTCGTAATCACTTAAAATGAACGTTTTTAAGCAAATAATTGGCAAATTTTCTTGTTTTAACACACATGACGATTTTTTTTACACACTTCCCGTACAGTTATCGAACACACCGTCCTTTTGGCTCTTACAATTGAGTAACCTTATTTTTAGAAACAAAAATTTTTGAGATCCCTTCCAGCGGTTTTCTAGATTTCGTCGGTTGTGACGGCAGACAGATATACCGTTTTTTTAGGATCAGTAAGTCCTAAAACGTCGAGAAATGCCGATAAATGGGGTAAGAATTTCATTTTTGGCTCGAGAATGTAATACTTAGGACTTTCAGACCGAAGTAAAATCTTTTTCTAATTCATTGGCTTTTTATTTAATGAGAGTAAAATAATTTCTCAAATAATTACACAGTAATCCCAGTAAAAGCTCGTATGTTAAAGTTTAACTTCAAGTCGGCACGGGTTATCGTCATCCAATCGCAGCAAAACTTTTAATTTAAGTTTTTAAGGTCAATTGGACAAAATTTAGCGGGTATGCGTATAAAATTTTGCAAAAAAACTTTTGTTCTCTATGTCTTAGGACACTCTAATTAGACATATAGCTTTAATTGTCCTATCAACATTGCCCGAAAAACGAATATATTTTTCAGCTCACTCATAACTTGCTGATAACTCTAGCCCTCCAAAAAGCATCCAAAATTCACTTAATTTTTTTCATCAAAACATTTTGTTAAGAACCAATTCTACAAACCGATAGAAATTCAACCTCGTAAAGGGTTTCTGGGAGAGTTAGAATGTTTCAAACCAATGTGATGTTTTCCTTAAAATTTTTGGTCCTGAATTCTAGCAGATATTTTTATGAGCTCGTTTGAGGGTTTAATCCATTCATACAATAACTATTTTGAAACATTGTATCGTATTTTCGTCCACACTAAAAACAAATAGGTAAATTTTACAAATTTTTTATAAATATACAGCTCACAAAATGTTTGTAAGTTTACAAACATATAGTTTATATAGTTTACAAATATTTAAAAAAACCCACAAATTTATTTGATTTACAAATTATTTTTGGATTTGAAGGGAAAAAATTGTAGTTTTATCAAACAATCTGGGTGTTCTATATTTATAAAATTTTTGTAAAAGTTTCGTTTATTTTTTGGACTGCATATATGTAGTATACGTTGTAGGAACAGCAAACTTGAAAAACGTGGTGCAACAAACGTTATTGCAGCATTTTAATTCTCAAAAGCAAGTGATCGAGTTTGGCATCTCTATTTGATCAACAAACTCGTTCCGTAGAATTTTTAGACTGCACTCGTGCAGCGGATTGAAAAAAATCTGACTGACCGATACATTTCCGTCTTCTTTTGGTCTAAATGGTTTCTTTTGAGTCTAAATTAACTATTGATGGTGTACTACTAGATTCAATTTTCCACCTCCACTCTATTTTTAAATAATATCAACGAATTGTTGAAAATCATCAGTAACCAAGGAAATGAGTAAAATATATGAACGAATAAATACTGCTGGGAGAGACACTGGTATAAATGTAAACGAGCACCACAAAATAGTCGACGATTAAACAACACTATTACTTGTTTAAAGATCAAAAAACCAAGTTTTCCAAAGATATTTCAATTAGTATGTGTGCCAAACAAATAGATGTGAAGCATTTGAATGAAAGCATTTGTATTGTGTGACATTTTCATAAACTCACTCTAAAACGATCATATAATGGGAAGCAGCAAATCTAGAAAACTTGACTTAGTCAATAGATGCAAAAGCATTTCATTCCTTATCAATTATTTCACAGTTATATAAGTCCTATATTGGTCTCCCTAAATATCTTTTATATATTTTTTATAATAAATAAAAGTTTCCTGTTTCCATTTTGTGGAGTTTGTTCAAAAGCGTGCTATACGCGTGATACATAAGATCAACACAGCTGAGGCAGATCTCGTTGTATTTATAAATATTGTCAGTGCTCGGATGAAATCAGACGCATCCAGCTTTAAATATATTATTTTTCCCGTATCACTTGGTAGTAGGTTAGGACATATAGCAACACTTTCGAGATCATATACGCTGTCAGAAAGACAGAATGTAGAAGGGCTTCTTTAGTCGAACTGCGAATCTAAAAAGATTTGAATAGGTTTCGACCAACGACTCAGATCGCAATTATTGTGACATATAGAAGTTTTATTTACAGTAAGTTTCTTGCACTTTTTAATTTCACATCTTTACCCTCAATGGTTTATTTACTAATTGCCATAGAATGTTTCCGTTCATTCATACCTGCAATAAATGTATGTATGCAAAATTTAACGTCATCGTATTAGAAAACGGATCACTTTCACCAAACACAATCATTTCTAACAAACGGAAAATGAAATATAAAACAACAACGATATAAATCAAACAAATGTTATCATCGTTTTCCCTTCTGCCTATTGTCAGTTTAATTTTTTTTAAACGATATACTTAAGGGATTTCATTCAAGTTGGTCAAAAAATATAAAAATGAAAAATATTTAATTTTTATAGTCTTCCTTATTTTTATTCTTACCACTCGAGTACAAGAACGTTTACAAATTATAGTTGTTGTTGCTTCTTATTTCACTTTAATTTGATTGACCACAATCATCAACTACACCATATGGATGGACCGACTAAATTTGTTGCTTTTGTTGGTTTTGCAGAAACCTTTTTCTTAATAATTTGAGCCCCTTTCGTATTTTTTGCAAAGTAAATTAAGTCCAAATATTAATCGATTGTGTGTTAAAACTTTTTAATATGGAGACCAAAGTGTGTGTATTGACCTGCACTGAATATAGTTAGAGGTTAACAAAATAATGCTACTAGCGATTTATTGGTTAAGAAAGATTAGCATTAATTAATTGACACTCTTCCGGTTTTAGTTTTTGAATATTGGTATGTTTTTGGAGATGAGGTTTTCAATACTTACTAGGTCCTTGGATCTTGTTTGATTAGTTAATTAATATAGTTAAGGTTTTTTGTTGTTGATCTTGTTAATTTTTTATTAGTTTTTAATTCACATAATACTTTAACACAATAACAAAATAATATCATCGATTCAAAATAATATTGGAATTTGATATTTTTTTGATTCTCAAATAAATTGGGTTTTGCCCAAAATTTATAAAAAAAAAAATATAAAACCATCACAACAAAATTGACATAACCGAGTCACAAAATGTCTAAAGAGATTCAAAAATATTTTTTATCAATTTCATCTTTGAGAGAAAAACTTCATCTTAATCTTTTTTTCGATAATCGTGTCCAATTTCGATTACATTTTGATGTTCTTGATTATCAGACACATATTTGTTGTGATTTTTTTCTTTATTTTTATGCGCTCCTTTAAAGTATCAAGTGGTTGCTGTCTTGGTGGTCTATAATACTTTATTGTTTTATGATTATCGATGAAATTGTATAATTTTCAGTTTATAAAAATAAGAATTTAATGGAAATAATTAAAAATTGCTGGTTTTTCGTGTGAAATATTATTTTTAGACTTGAATAAATATAATGTAAATGATACAATTACATTGTAGAATAAGAAAGCTTTTGTAGTTCTAGTGATAAATTGTTTATTCAACCATTTAATATTTATAGTAAAAATGAAAATAAATTTTTGAAACAAGCAAATACTTGTTATTTGTTCACCATTTAACAACAACAATACACTAAATTAATTTCATAAAAAATTCATAAAATAATTTTTTCTTTAACAAAACGAAATGAAAAATTATTTTGTTTTGTTATTTGTTTGCAAGTGAATATAAAAATTTAATCAAATATTAACCCATCCTAGAATTTTCAATTCCATTATAGTTTTTTGCTGTTACATATTGAAAAAAGATGAAAAATGTATATGGTTCACATAATTTGTTGGATTTTCAATCAAATCAAATATTTGAAAGGCATTTTTCACAATCAATTGTTATGAAATGAAGAATCAGTATGAAAATTCAAAAATAGGCAAATATAACAAACGTTTACATCAATGCAATTTTTATTGTTTAGTTAAGATAGAATAGGGATGATTGCTGCATATTATAAGCCACAATAACTGTGTAAATATATTAAATAATTGAAGAACATATGATTAGTTTTTGAAAGAAGGGAATAATTATGTTAATTATGGTACTGGTCCAGTAATGGTCCATTACTGGCGACCAGTCATGCGAAAATGGAAAGTATACTGGTAGCCATGACTGGACTATTATTATTTTTTTTTTATTGAAAGTTAGGCATGTTTAGTGTTAATATAATTAATTATATATTAACGTCTCTGAATATCCGAAGATACCAAGATATCCGAAGATATAATAAGATATATATATATATACATATTTGTAATAATATATCTTATTATCTTATAGATAATGAGATATATTATTTTACTGGATGATTATTTCGGACAATAATGGTCTGCCATTGATGGATCAGAGGAAATAACCAACAATGGCCTCTACAAGGTTGTACAGTTTTAAAAGTAATGGACAAATAATGATGACCAGTATTACAACAACGGCCGAGTACTGGCAACCACGATTGGACCAATAAAAAATATAAAATATTATTACATGTAAATTTAAATAAATTAAATATAAAATAGTAAAAATAAAATAAAAAATAAGATAAAGAAAAAAAAATCAAAAATTATACTAACCTTTTATACGAGAAGCGATAACTTAAAAATAGGTGAAATAATTGGTGAAAATTTTCAAATTATATATTTCTAAAATGGATATTGCTCTAGTGAATTTTAACCCAATGGCATAGATCGGTCAATTCATGGTTGCAGAACTGACCCAATAACAATGGCCAATTAATGTTAACCATTAACGGGCCATTGCTTGGTCATTTAAAGTAAAGTAAACTGGCAAATTTTAATAAACTGTAGATTGGCCGATTCGTGGTTCCAATAATGGTCCAATAACAATATCCAAGTACAGTTTATCATTCATGGGCTAATGCTTGGCCATTTTAAGATAACTATATACGGGCTCTTTTCTGGAAACCATAAATCGGCCGTTGAATGGTTCTAGTACTAGTCCAATAACAATGGCCAGCTAATGTTAACCATTAATGGGCCAATTACATGTTTGCATGTTTGCACACCGAAGTAATTTACAAAAATAAAAAGAGTGGCAGATATCGGTCATATTTCTCGACCAGACAGATTTATGTACAAGTCAAATCGGCAGTGTCAGATTAATTAAATAAAAACAACTAAGTAGAAACAAAATTATCAAACAAGTTTTATAGATTATATTATTGTATTAGCTGAAACTACTTGATCTATAAAATTTTGGAATTAATGTCCTATGACCTATGTAGATCCAAACACAATTAAAATACTACCACATACAATTTACAATTAAAAATTTTTATACCACAAACACTACAAATAGCTATCAATTTGTTTATTCATGCAATTTAATTCATGCTTATATTATAACATCTAAAACATTTCCAAATTTCCAACGAAAATATTCTATTTAATTCTAAAACATCTTCACTCAGCTTAGTTTTTTAATTTTTTTGTTTTTATTAAATTTGTTAGAACGGCATTTTGAAATAAATTTAAGCAAAGGATTTCTCAGGAATTCTTCAGCACAGAAGTCTGATATATACAAAAAAGACCGAAATTTGTTCAAATATTCAACATTTATTTTAGTAAAATATTTTGTTTCAAATTGCCGTTATATCGTTTTAATTTATTCGACTTTTATAAACACTATAAATGCTTTCAAGTGGCGATATTTAATTATTAATTCTATAACAGTCTATACAAATCAATATTTTTCATAATGCCTATCGCATGGGAATGTGATGGTCCTATTGGCCTCTGTTATTTTCTTTTTATCAAACTTCATTTGACTCTTTATATAGCAACATACAATTGCATGTACAAACAAAATATGAAATGTTTATCAGGTACATCTCAAGTTACATTTTTATACGTCTAGTCAACAACTCATATATCAGCAGCTTAAGTATAGAATTGTATAAGTGAGTATCTGACTTCTTAAAACGGTCCTTCATGTTAAAGCCTAAATTTGAAAATGTTTTGCTATTAATTTCGTTAAATAAGATCTCAATCAAACCAATCAATCAAATATGTTCTAAATTCTATAGAATTGCAACGTCTTTGCTTCGATCTATTATATATTGTAAAAAATGCAATTAACTATGTAGATTATGGTAGGCTTTTCATTTTTCATATCTATTTTCATGTTTATTGTACATATGTATTTTTATTTTAAAAGTTTTTGTTCTTCTAGTACCCGCTAGAGCGTTCATGTTTGATAAGGGAATTTCAAAAATAAAAATCTCTTAGTTATTGTGCCTCTACTAAAAATCAAATAAATTACCGCAAAATGCCACCTATTGTACCCGATACCACAACGAGAACAATCAAAGTTTGTGGCCAATAAACAATTTATTTGGTTTACATTTGATTTTATTTGGTTTACATATGAAAACTTACTAAGTTCATTTTGGATAAAGCTTTTTTATTAATTATAGTTTGACATGTTTACCACACTCACACAATATGAAATATTCATTATTTTGACTTCGAATATTCGGAGATACCATGTCAACTAGAAAGGAAGAAGGTTGGGAAAATGGAAGGAATGAATTGTTTTAAACGACGGTTGACGTTTTCTTTAAAAGTTTGAGGGGCAAATTCATAGGGGAGGATGAAGGCGGGTAATGAGTTCCATAATTTGGCCGCTCTATTTAAATAACCGTTTTGGAAGGACATAGTTCTACAATGTGGTATTTGGACAGCAAATGAAATAAAGGAGCCCATTAACAATCAGTTTTGAATTGACAATCAACGTTATTGGCATTCATGACTCAATCGGTATGTATATGACTGATAATGAGTGAAACTGAAAGTCAAATTGAAATTTTAAACATGTTTGAATTTTTATCATTAGTCAAGATTGACATTCATGATTGATCGTTGATGCATTTCCAAGCAATTCAAATACCACAAAATCATAAATTGAAACTAAGAGAGTTTTAGAGACAGAAACGAACTTAGAGACAGCAAAAATGCGCATGGGATCTTGATGAAACTTTGGTCCAGGTCCATGATTCAGGTCCACTTGAAAATATAAAATCTGAATTCATTTCAAAATTAAAAAAAAATGGCGGGAGGTCTCCCAAACACTTTTAATTTTGTATCTTCAATAACTTCATATCTTGGGTTTGAATCGTATTGAAACTTGGTATATAAGGTTTTAAGTAATGTTTTCAATATTTCTGCGTACGAACTGCCGGGTTACATTGGACAAAGAGTTGGGGGACCACCATAAAACAGCCGTTTTTTTCACTATGATTTTATAGTTTGTTGGGAGCATACAGACTTCGTTCATTAACCAATTTTGATGACACTTTAACAAAAGATGGAGATTTAAATGACAAAGAACTAATTAGTTTTTGGACGATAGTGCGATAAGTAAGTGTTGGGCGGCCTCCCGAAGTTTATTTAAAACTTCAATAACATATCAGTTCTTGATGATTGTTTTTGATTAAAATTGGTACATATATATGCTTCGCATGCATTCCAACAATTTCAGTGTGTCACTCCTGACAAAACTTTTTTTATACTTTTTCTATTCGTAAAACAGTATTTATGTCTGGGATACTACAGCTTTCTTTCTTCAACTATTTTTGATGAAACTGTAGCAAAATATAGAGAGTTAAGTTAGAAGAAAAAGATAAGCTTTTGAGCGATAATGGGCAAAGGGGTGGAGGCGTTCGGAGCATCTGTTTTATATAATTAGAACTATGCTATAAATTTATAATAATAGTTTTTCATCAATTGAAGTATTTGATGAATTTAAGCTCACTATAAATCTATATAACCAGAACAATTTTTTCCAGAGCTGTGGTGAAGTTAGCCTATGCATCAGCGTCGCAATATTTTATAATAAAAAAGTTGTCGTTCAAATAGCATAATATATAAAATAGTATTAGTAGCAAAAATATATAAAATAGTATTTTCATATGCAAATTTAAGTAAATTAATTACAAAATATAATTAAAATAAAATAGAAATGAAAAAAAATTTTAAAATATATACCAACCATTTCAACATTATCATAGTCCTTTAAGCCTAGAAGCGATAACTAAACTATATATGTGAAACTTTTCAAACTATATATTTCTTAAACGGATAATACTCTAATGAATTTTAACTAAATGACATAGATTAGCAAATTCTTGCTGCAGTAATGGCCCAATAACAATAGTCAATTAATGTTAACCATTAACGGGCCATTGATTGGCCATTTAATGTAAAGTGTACTGGCTATTTTCTAAAACATAGATTGGCCGATTCAAAGTACTGTTTACCTTCCAATGCTTGGCCGTATTTCAAAGACCGGCAAACCCTGCTTGGGTTGACCATTTGACAATATTTTGAAAAAACAAATTTTTTTTTTTTTAATAAAATGTGATGTGTAGTAGGCATTACAATATGCGTCACAACAACACATAAAAAACTTTTAAGACCAAGGTCCCACAACAACATGCGTTCAAAGGATGTTAATGGACGCAAATCTAATTTTTTTTCTTAATATTTTTTTTGTTAAATAATGGATAACTAAACCATAAATCTTATCACATATAAAATATGACATAGGCCAATATTTCGTGATAGGATAGGGAAAATAAAAATAAAATAAGATATAAAAAGCAAATTTGTTTTAAAAATTTGCAGGAACAAAACTAAAATTGGTTTGCCAATAGTCCAGCTAATGGCATAATCCTTGATTATGGGACGCAGTATATTTTTCAATAATTAAAGCTCAGATATATAGTTATATGAAGGCTTGTTTCTTCGAGCAAGCTACAGCGTTCCAGCATCAAGGAATATTCATTAGCTAAGATGGAGAGTGCTACCGTTGACTGAATACAGTTCATCCGCCAGCACCCCTAAGATATCACCTTGGCTAGTGATATCTCACTGCTATTGCCAGTGGTATGCGATATCTCACGTTAACTCATATGCCAATAGCAGGGACTGGAGTACGCGGGGTTGTCACACCCGTGGATCAAAAAATAGAAAAAAATTAACAAATTAATAAAAACTGATCCCTCCATGCGTAAAATGAAAAAATTTTTAACAATTCACAGTAACAGAATTTATCAGCATGATTCCGCATTACTCTTAAATTAGTCACCTGTTTGAAAATCTAATATGATAGGCTGTGTGGGCCAACGAGCTACGGTTGCTTGGTTTGCACATTTTCTGCGACATGGTTATGTTAGTATACCCACGTGAGTGGGAACCCACAACTATAATGGAACCCTGTATTTAGGTAAACGCTGTTTATTTAATAATATAATTACATTTATTCATTATCAAGTAAATCAAACCATTTTCTTTATTGTTTTGTAAAACAATTGTCAAACTATTTTTTCTGTTTAATTTACACCCTAACAATTCCACACATACTGAATACACTAAAATATAAATTAAATTATTTAAAATAATAGCTAAGTAGTCATTTGAACTGTTTTTGTTTAACTAAAAAACAAGCGTGATAAAATTAAATAAACGATGTAAAGTAAAATGAAGTATATTGTATACACTGTTGTGTAATGTAAGAGTTTCATTCTATTATTACGTTTTATTGCTTGTGGGATTGTACTAGGATCTTCTTTTAAAATATATTTTCGAATTCCTAACATATTGTTTTCTATAAACGAACTCCAATCTACTGTGTCCATGTTGAAGTAGAATAGTTCTTTATCACGAGCATCAAGTTTGTTCCATGAATTCTGTAAAGGAAGAAACAAATTCTTAAAAATGTTTGGTTTTATTTAACTGTATGACCTCATTATTTTAGTGTTGACCATGAACCAAGTTAAATAAAAGTTGGTTAACAAATATAATTTAAAAAATGCATTATTTTTTGAAAAAAAATTACCTTAATATTATTATCCTGGAATTTCCATTCTTTATATGTGAAATATGTAATAACATTACAAAAACGATGAATTTTTCTGTAAATTTGCATCATTCTAAAAGTAAATCATATGGAATAAGTTAGTAGCTAAGCACAAATTTCAAGTGTATGTACATACTTTGGTTTCTTTCCCATAACTAATAAGCCAACATCCATTAACATAGCCGGAATTGTATGATAAAATAATTTTAAAAAAAATATTAGAAATGGGTTTGATGACATGGTCAAACAATAGTACCACACAGTTTTGGATAAAGGCATTTTTAATCCATGCTTCACAGACAATTGACAAAAATCTTCCCAGGTAAGATAATTTTTTTCGGATGTACAAAAATTATATATTGGTGGCTCTTCATGACATTGTGTTCCAACTTCCATAGCACTGACAATCATCGAATTTACGCATAAATCAACTGGAACAATATTTGCAAGATTTCTCTTTTTAACCTGAACAACGCGTAAGAGTCCGGCACCACAACCAATTATAATTCCTGTTGGTCCAAACATATTGTCGCTCCAACCCTTTATTGGTTCTAGATATGTTGGAATTACTAAAAAAAAAGCATGTATATTAAATAAAATCATGACAAGCTTCTTATTTGTATGTCAACAGGTTGTTTCCGAAAAGGATTACAACTTCATTTTTGTATATTATGAAAAATTAAAAGAAATGCTATTTTTGTTTAAGAATTGCATTTTAAAGACATGTTCGTATTTTGAGAATTCACTGTTGCCCAGAATCGAATACTTTGTTTATATACGTATCTATTTGATTAAAACTAACAACATCACTCATGAAGTACTTTCATGATTTTTTTCATTTTTTTACTTCACCACAATTTTCAATTGTGTGAAGTAATGCAATCGATCGAGCAAAAAAAAAATCTTACATACCCCAAATTTTGTTTTTTCTTTTGTTTTGGACCATCCTGTATCTAAATAGCCAATAAAAATGTTGGTGTACGTCTGTGTGTGGGTGGGTGGGTGGGTGGGTGTTTGGATGAGTGGGTGGGTGGTTGGGTGGGTGAGTTTTCTGCATAGGATCTTGATGAAACTTTGGCAAATGATACAGACTCACTTGGAAATGGAAGATCTGGATTCATTTCAAATTTGGACAAAACGGCGGGAGCCTCCCGAACACCTCTAATTTTAAATCTTGAATAACTTCTGATTCCGGACTATGATCTTATTGAAACTTAGTATATAAGGTTTTAGTACTGTTTCCAATATTTCTGCATACCAACTTCCGGTTTGTCACTTCCGGTTAAAAAGTTTTTTTTTCTGGTGTTTATGCTTACTGTAGCCTACAATTACCGATCGATTTTCATGAAACGTTGGTAAAAGCTTTCAAATAATATGAGAAAGATTTCATCAGCTCTTGGAGCCTATTGGATAAAGGGTTTGGGGATCCACCATACAACAGGTGGTTTTTTCCACAAAGTTTTTATGTTTGTTGGGAGCGCATAAAACATTCATTCGTGAATGAATTTTGATGACACTTTGGAAAAAGATGCAAACATGTATGACAAGGAACTGATTGGTTTTTGAGCGATAGTGAACAAAATGGTGGGGATCCCTGGAGCACCTGTTTTTTTAAAGCTCTATAACATCTGTACCTGATAATCGAATTGGATGAAACTTGGTACATGAGTATGTAGTACGGTTCACAATAGTTCTGCATCCTAACTTCCGGTTTCTCACTTCCGGTAAAAAAATTTTTTTTGTACTTTTTGAAGTTTTGTCAGTGTCTTTATGCACGCTACAGCCTACAATAATGAAGTGATTATGATGAAACTTATGTAAAAGGGTTCAATTAGTATGAGAAGATAATTCTCATCTTTTGGAACACATTGATCAAAGTGGCGGGGGTCTACCATACAACTGCTGACTTTTCACACTTTGTTTTTAAAGTTTGTTGGGAGCATACGGACTTCATTCATTAATTAATTCTAATGACACTTTGGAAAAAGATGTAGACTTAAATGACAAGGAACTGATTAGTTTTTGGACAATATTGGGATAAGTGATACGGGGCCTCCCGTACACCTGTTTACTGTGTCATCATTTTTTCAATGTTTGTTGAGAGCACACAGCATTCGTTCGTGAACCAATTTTGATGACACTTTGGAAAAAGATGCAAACATGTATGGCAAGGAACTGATTTGTTCTTGAGCGATAGTGAACAAAGTGGTGGGGGGTGTTATTATATTAGGGCTATTATTTTGGAAACGTAATTCGAAAAAATCGACTATTTTTTAAAATTCTAAAATTTTGATATATTGTTGGTATTGACGAAAGAAAGAAAGCAATTTCTGGATTTTTTTTTTGAGTACTCCGAATCGGAGTTATGGGCTTGTGAATTTTTGAGGATTTTCACGATTTATGAAGTGAAGAATAATTGTTGGTGATATGTACAAATAAATGCTACAAATATTATATAAAATATTGTTTTCTACAGGTTTTGTGATTTTGTTCTCCTCCATCGTAACGAAAAACATGTTCTACAGAAATCAATAGCTAACCACACACGATAGGACTTGCTCTGTCGAATTGATTCACCAGATTTGATCCGATCCGCCTTAATGTAAAATTTTTCACTGTAATGAACCGCGGACCAAGCCCATCGTCAGACCAGATCCTTGATTTAATGGTATAAAATCCGTCTGAAATTGACAGATTTTTTATCCGCAGACCAGGTCCGGCATAAATTAAATCGAATGTTTTGGTTGCCGGACCATGAATCTGCTAAAAAAAATTTGTTTACAATTTACTTTTCATTATTTTAATTTCTTGCTCAAAACAAACCTACGCAATTTAAAATGTCGGAAAAAAAGAAAATATTATAATGCTGCTGTAGGCTTATTGGTTTGTTATTTAGTTATCAAAGAAAAAGAAAACCAAGTTTTAAATTGACAAAAAACTGACCAAAGCGATAAAATCTATATTGTTTTATTATGTTAGGATAAGAAATTATTACATATTAGCTAATTCAAATTTTAGAGACTGGTGTTTTTTAAAATTTATGAATATTTGAAAAAATATGAAAAAGACAATAAGAGGCTTTAGTGCATCTTTTTATAGTTTTGCTTTTATATAATTTTCCATGTGAGGCGATATATAATCTATCTAAGACACTAAAGATTGATATTTAACTACAAAATACTTTAAAAACGATCATTAACACGCTGAAACGAATTGATTGCCGGTCCGATCGTTAGCGGAGAGATTCGAATGATCAAATCCGACGGTCAAGTACGCTGACTTTTTCCTTAATAGACGGATTTTTTGAAGGACGGGCCGAATCCAGTAAAACAATTCTTTTCGTGTATGGCTATCTAATATAGATAAATAGATAGCAAAAATGGTACAAGGAAAATGTTAGATTTATCTGTAACTGTAGCAAAAATGGTACAAGGAAAATGTTAGATTTATCTGTAACTGTAATGTATCCAAACAAAAAGAAGATAAGACAACATTTTGTTGTAAAGTATAATAATTATTTAATATAACAATTAATTAATAAAGTAAAGCAAACTTTATTAATTATTATCACACAAAATTTTGAATTATTATATCAGTATCACACAAAATTTTGAATAAAATGTTTTGTGTAAGTGGAATTACGATGTGTGTCATATGACAACACATAAAAACCTTTAAAGCCATGGGTCCCACAACAACAGGCGTTCTGGAGTTTGATGAACGTAATTTTTTAAAGAATGAATAACTAAACAATAAACCCTATAATATAAAAAATATTATATAGGCCAATAGAATTGAAGAGAAAATTAAAATTAAATAAAAGGTTAGAAGTAATTTTTTTTAAATTTTTTGGAAGAAAACTAAAATAGGATTGCCAATAATCCAAACTAGTAATATCCCAAACAAGGATTGCCGGCCAGTACTGCAGCCATTAACTGTAACAGTTTAACACATTTCTAATTTTTGTATATTTACATGAAAATTGTAACGCAATTAAATATTTTCAAGAATACTTCAATAAATTTTCTATAAAGAATGTAAACAATCTATTAGGAGTGTAGCAGCAATATATTTATAACTTCGAGTGATGATTTTTTGAACACTGAAAGTTTAAATCACATGTATAAACTCATCTTACAAATTCTGATAACAAAGGATACATACAGGATTCAAACCTATTAGATGATGGTGTTGTCTTGGATTTAAATTTTGGAGATGAGTCAACATTGGATACCAAATTATCTATAGATTTATCAACGAATATATTTCTATTAGTAATTTACTACGTATATAGTTCGCATCTGGTTATAGAAAAATCGCGATTAAAAAAATTGCAATTCTTCGCAACGAGCACCCAGTACCTATTACAATTAAAGTTTTAATTCCTTAATCCTTTTATCAATTAGTTGAATATTACCAAAAATGCTATTGAAATTTTGTTAATTTATCAATTGATCAAAAAACAACTGTAATTAACTGGGATGCAGGTTTAATTTGATTAATGTTTAGGAAACGAAATATATTTCAAAATAACATGTTGTGTTGGATCAGACAAAACAAAAGTTTAAACATAATATAATTTGTAAAAAAAATATTCAGGGTCTACTCTATTATTCAAACAAATATGCGTATAGTAGAAAAAGTCGATCGAGGTCGATTTTAACTCGGTCGACGACGTTTCCGTTTATAATATGTCAAATATTTAGAATACAGTAAGTAAATCAACAAGTCAAGATAACTCAAAAATAATGTCCTCCATAAAATACCTCACTCGTCCATGTTAAACTAAAGGTTTAAGTTCCCCCACCCCTTTCTGATAATATGTCAAAAACTAAGAACTCAAATAAATAAAAAAGTGCAGTAATACTTCTATTAAAATATTATCTCTCTATTTTAATTACTCAATGCCGATACCAAAAAAAATCTATGGCACATACGATAATGCCATTGTTTAACATTTACGATTAGTTAAATTGGTCTGGTTTGGTACTAATGGTTTATGTAAAATGACAACCAGTGTGGTGTGTCTAGTGGTTTGTAAGGTGGGCTTGAACTTAGAAGCCCCAGCTTCCACACTCCCACTGAAATTTTCACAATCAACTACAAACCAGTTTTTCTAATAACCGTAAGTTAACCAGTACAGGTGATGAATTGAAACAACACTCTATAGGCGGGGTTGACGCCCACATAAAAAATAATCGATTGATGCAAGTCTTAAATATCGACCAGAAAATTAATTGAATTATAAAATTATATATAGATGAAGACGACTTCACCTTCCTCAATGGAACATAAGAAATTGTGAACTCGTATCATGGTGAATCTTCTCATTGGTATGATTCAGTTTATCTGAGATAATTTTTCAATGGAGCATGAGTAAACCTAAATATAAAACAATGACCAATAAAAACTGATCAGAATGCATGAATTTAAAATGGTTGAAAGTGTAACAGCTAAACTCGTTAAAAAAAATGTTACAAGCAGCCCTACTTGTCTCATGAAACGAAATGTTTTAGTGAAATATTTAAATATAGTTACAAAAGAATGAAAGATCACCTACCTATCGCTGGTCGAAACACTCCTAATGGTAGTCCTTTACATTGAGTTCTAACTAAGTCTTCTGCTAAACATTTGGTGAAAGTATATGTATTTGGCCATCCATTTGCTAGACTATTAAGAATCAGTAAAAATTATCAACAATGTTTACCCCTTGAAATAATATCAAACGATTGGAGTTTAATTTAAAAAAAAAAAATCTTACGTTGGTGATATTTTATCCAATGTTTCATCATCCAGTGCATCATATAGTTTTACCGAATTGTCACCCGATAATTTGGTTTTATAAAATTTTTCTTGAATATCTTGTCGATAACAATTAGCGTACGCAGTTGATACATGAATTACTGACTGGAAGTATTTAAAAAATAATAATCATAAAAATATTAACAAATCATACCCTCAGATTGAAGGCTTCAATAAGTTTTACTTTCAAATTTTCCATCTCCCGACATAGTGATAAAATCGCTTTTGTGCTACAAACATTTATTCCCAATGCTAATTTCAATTTTTCATCAAACCTTGTTGTTGCCGCAACATGGAATACAATGTTTACCGATTTTTGTAATGTAATTCGTTCTTCTGGACATATACCTAGTTCCGGTAGGACACAATCTCCAGAAATTGCTGAGACTTTATGACGGAATTTCGGTTGTTCTGCTTTTAACCGTTCGAAAATCTAAAGAAATGAGGTTAATATAAATTCCAGTTGGATTAAAGTATTGAATTTAATTCCTTACTGGATCTTCAAACATATCATCCAAACGTGAGTGAAGATCTTTTCCTTTTTTACTTCGAATCAAAATGAAAGCATTTTCAATATCACAACTACGTAATAGTTTTTCTAGTAAAACTAGAAATTGAAAAATTTATTTTTGTAATTTGAAGAACCATTTTTAGTCATACAAAAAATTTCTTACTTTTTCCTAAAAATCCTGTTGCTCCTGTAATGAAAACTGATTTCTTTGTGTAAAATTGTTGGACTGGAGTTAAATCTGAAACACGAAAAAAATACAAATTGAGCTATTTGAAGCTGAAAAATAAACTTAAAATATAGTGGGGGAATACAGAAAATATAATATTGTTGTTGGGATAAGGTTTTGTCATAACTTAAGAACGTACATGTCGATAAAAGCAACGTCAAATTCAGGTGTTTTCTCAATCCACAATTCAAATAGATTTAAATTTATTTTTCAATTAGTTAAATAAATAAAATGCATAATATTGACCTATCACAGAAGCTTATATGACATTGAAACATAAACAATTGAGTTATTGATAAAAATAATTAGCGTATCGTTACGGACTCTAACTAACTAAATATTAATAGTGACTTAATAAATATTTTTCCTAATATTTATGAGAGACTGAACTATGGAGCTTGTTTCCGTATTCACATGAGGTAAAACAACAGCGTTCACTTTATAGAAACCAATTACTAATTTAAAAAAGGAGCTGTAAGTTGATAATTTGTTTTCAAACCCAAAATCTAAACTCCGGGAAATCATCAATTTAACATTTCTAATTTTGACGTTGAATCACCAAATACCAAATTTGTTTATTCCACTTTCATAATTTATAATTTTTTCAAACAAAATGTGTTGCGTTCTAGGTTTTACAATAACACATAAAAACCTTTTAAGACCAAGGACCCACACAACATGCGTTCTGAGGTGTTGACTGTTGATGGGCGCAAGTTTTAGTTTTTTGTGGTTTTTATGTTTTTTTGTCTAAGAATGGATAAACAATGAATCCTATCATTTAATAAAATATGAAATTGGCCAATATTTCATGATAGGATGGAGTTAATAAAAATAAAATATGTGGTAAAAAGCAATGTTTTTAAACAATTGCACGAACAAAAATGAAACCGGGTTGCCAATAATCCAGCTATAGTGGGAGTTTTCTTGATCATGTACTGTCTTTTTCATTGATTAAACCCAAACATAGAATTTTATGAAGACCCGTTTGTTTGAGCAAGCAATAGCATGCCATCATCAAGAAATATGCCATAACTAAGAATGAGGATGCTATCCTTTGTGAAGACGTCGTAATTTTATACTCAAATGATGAAGCCTTCAGCGATAAGGCAACTTAAAACAAGTTTTTTGTACCAAAATACGTTACTTAGCTATATATTTAAACCTAAAAGAGGATGTTAAATGTGAAGGTTTTAAGCTACATGTTTTAAACATAACAACATGAAATCCTGAAATTATTCATCTGCTACATTAAAATCACTATATATGGTCTAACGAAACTATTGACCCTTACTTTTTGAAGGAACGAAGAACAATTTCGCTAATTTATTTGTATCTTTTTGAACCAGATTTGGATGCTTTGGTCTTATAGTTAAAAAGAGGTTCTAATAAGATGGCGCAACTTCACATATACCCAATGTTACTTTACATACATTCAGTGTGATACTTTTAAGAGGGCAGATTGGCTCGTTTTCATATAGTTGTCTTTCTAAAGGAAGTTTTTTGAATGCAAATCGGTATACAAGGTATTGAATATTTTATTAGTGGTCGCTATCCATATTTATATATTCTATACCAAGTACAGAATATATATAAGTATGGATAGCGTAGCGACCACTTATTTATTCTATCCGGCTTTGTTGCGCAATGTCTAATAATAAGAAATGAAAGAAATGACAATATTGTCGTTTAAGTTGTTTATATTATTTTCTTAATAATTCCGTATTTACAAGAGCTAAAACAACAACCCCACTTAGAAACCAATTACTAATTAATAATTAAGTTAATTGATAGCTTTTTATCAAACACCAAATCTAAGTTCCGGGAAATCATCAATTAACATTTCTAAATTCGATGTTGAATCAACGAACACTAAATCTGTCTAAATAAGCGACCACTTATTTATTCTATCCGGCTTAGTTGCGCAATGTCTACTAATAAGAAATGACAATATTGGCGTTTAAGTTGTTTATATTATTTTCTTAATGATTCCGTATTTACAAGAGCTAAAACAACAACCCCACTTAGAAACCAATTACTAATTTAATAAAAAAGTTAGTTGATAACTTTTTATTAAACACCAAATCTAAGTTCCGGGAAATCATCAATTAACATTTCTAAATTCGATGTTGAATCAACAAACACTAAATCTGTTTATTCCACTATCGTAAACTTTACAATTTTTTTTAAATAAAATGTGTTGTGTTCTAGGTTTTACAATAGTTGTAAATAAAAATATTTCTTGATAGGATGGAGTAAATAAAAATAAAATATGTTGTAAAAAGCAATGTTTTTAAACAGTTTTACGAACAAAACTGTAACCGAGCTGCCAATAATCCACCTATAGTGGTATATTTCTTGATCATGTGACGCACTGTCATTTTCATTGATTAAATCCAGATATAGAATTTTATGAAGGCTCAGTTCTTCGAACAAGCAATAGTATGCCATTATCAAGAAATATTCCACAACTAAGATTGAGGGCGCTACCTTTAACTAATAAACTTCATACGCCAGCACCCCTAAGATACCACTGTGGCAAGTGATATCTCACTGCTATTGTAAAGAGAAACTCATATATACAATACATCAATTGTTCAAAAGCTTGCACTAAATAAATATCACAGAAGAGTGGATGATTTTCCACCTGCTATGCCTGTATTTGGTAGCTGCGACGACGTCGTAATTTTATACTACAAGGATGAGTTCTTTAGCGAAACGGCAATTTAAAAGTATCATTTTCAGCGTGGCTGACATTAAGTACTAATTCTTAAAACGAAGAGTTTTTCTCTGAGAAAAATCCAAAATATACATCCAAAATATACAGTGAACGGCGGTGAAAAAAAGTAAACAAAGTCTAACAATAAACAAAACTCTTCTTAAAATATTTTCTTCTTTTATTATGCATCAAAATTTTGTCAATCATGATTAATCATGATAAAACCAATCAAGAAAATATCAAGACTTCGGTCTGGGTTAAGGATTTTGATATAGTTTTCGGCAAAAAACTTTTATGAGGACATGGTTTTTAGTTTTGGGCAGCGATGTATATCAAACATAACTCTTTGTTAAAGTAAAAGTATTTTTTATCTCTGTTTAAAAATTTATTACAAAACTAACACGAAACATCAATACGTTGCCGGAAAATTATAATCAAAATTCCAAAAATATTGTAAAAATTAAATAAAATCAAACTTTTTCAATATTCCAAAAATATTCCAAAAATTAGAACAAAATCAAATATTTAAATTTTTTCTAAATTCCAATAATATTTCAAAAATTCTTAAAAATTCAAACTTTTTCCAAAATTCTAAAAATATTGCAAAAATTATTACAAAATCACACATACAAACTTTTTCAAAATTCCAAAAATATTTCAAAAACTATAACAAATTCAAAAATGTCTATGTCCAATTTCATTTTAAATTACATTTACGTCATAAAAACAGCTACATTTTTTTTTTCAAAAAAATTGGCTGAAAATAAATGAAATCATTTTTTGACACACTTGACATTATTTTTTGACAAACTTATAATGCCATAATTCTCTATAATAATAATAAAACTTCATTTCAAACAAACAATAAATTATATTTTTTTTTTTTCAAAAAATTGGGTAAAAAACTAAATAAAAATCTTTCTTTTGACACACTTGACAACATTTTTTTGACAAATTTATAATAATAATAATAAAACTTCATTTCAAACAAACAATTGATTTTATTTTTTTCCAAAAAATTGTGTAAAAAAATAAATAAAAATCTTTCTTTTGACACACTTGACAATTTCATTTCAAAGAAACAATTTTATTTTTTTCCAAAAAATTGGGTAAAAAACTAAATAAAAATCTTTTGACAAGTGTGTCAACATTTTTTTGACAAACTTCAATGCCATAATTCTCAATAATAATAATAAAACTTCATTTCAAACAAACAATAAATTATATTTTTTTTTCAAAAAATTAGGTAAAAAAATAAATAAAAATCTTTCTTTTGACACACTTGACAACATTTTTTGACAAACTTATAATGCCATACTTCTCAATAATAATAATAAAACTTCATTTCAAACAAACAATTGATTTTATTTTTTTTCCAAAAAATTGTGTAAAAAATAAATAAAAGTCTTTCTTTTGACACACTTGACAACATTTTTTTGACAAACTTATAATGCAATAATCTAGATTTTGGTCTCACATACCAATCCCGACCATCAAAATTTCTCCAAATTCAATGTTCCTACTCGTAATCACTTAAAATGAACGTTTTTTAAGCAAAAAATATGCAAATTTCCTTGTTTTGATACACTTGACGATTTTTTTGACACACTTCCGGTACAGTTATCGAACACATCGTCCTTTCGGCTCGTCCCATTGAGTAAACCTATTTTTAGAAAAAAAAAATTTTTGAAATCCGTCTAGCGGTTTTCTAGATTTTGTCGGTTGTGACGGACGGCTGGCCGGACGGCCGGCAGACAGACACACATTTTTTTTTTTTTGCTTTTTTAGAATCAGTAGGTCCTAAAACGTCGAGAAATGCCAAAAAAAGTGGGGGTAAGAATTTCACTTTGAGCTCATGAATGTAATACTTAGGTCTTTCAGACCGAAGTAATATTTGCATTTAAACATGCAAATGGGTATTTGAATTTGTTTCTTTATGTTGTATAGACCAAATCGTCGCTTTAATAATGAAATAACGTATGCCATTTATACGTTGTTATTATATAATGTGTGCGCTCCATTCCCCATAACGATGTCTATAGAGTGGCGTTTTAACATTTTCCAATTATTTTATAATTGGGGGTGAAAATTAATAAATTGTTAATTAACGTACATGCAAATTTGAATTTGGTTAAATATTGAAACAGCGTAAATGCATGTACGATATTCCAATTTCTACAGAATAATAACTTGGGTAAAATCAGTGTCGTATATTTTACATACATTACGATCGCCACACGAAATGGTAAATATAACTTATAAGCATCATTCATGACTACATGATATGCCGGTTCATATAAATAAAAAATTGTAAGAACATCATGCGTTATTTCAATGATTATTAGTTTTAGGCTTAATTAATCGTACTTCCATGCAGAATGAAATATCGTATATGAAATAACGTATAAGATACCTGATTAACTTTTCACCTCTTTTTAGGTAGAAAAGCCAGCAGGTACCAATGAGAAATTTTAATATGCTGTGGGGAAATTAGTCAAGAGTAATTGGCAACAATTTTTTTCCAATATCTTTATTCATTCAATAGTGCTGCCGCGCTTACAAAAATCAGAAAATCAAAAAATCTTTAAACCCAATTATCTCGAAACTACTCTTTTGCGAATACGTTCTTTCACTATTAAAGCGATGAAACACGGGTGGACAAAAAAAGTAAACAAAATTGTTTTCTATTTTTCAAATTCGACAAATTCGAAATCTAATTGTTCGAGACGTAGATAGCGGTGACAAAAACAGAGATATATCTTTAAAATATAAAATATCTATTAGTGGTATACACAAAATTATAAAAAAAAATAGAAGCCATGGTTATGTTACTCGCAGGAAGGAAATGGTCGAAAAAAAATAACCACAGATAAAGATGATCGCGGTATTTATCGACTTATTCAATCTAATCCGGCCAAAAGTGTGCGGGAACTTAAAGAAGAACTTGATCTAAATATCGAACTATCGAACGATCGAGCTATCCGTCGTCGAATAACTGATAGATGTATTAAGAGCTTTCTTAAAACGAAGGAACCGTTTCTCAGAAAACAAAATGTAAAGAAACGTTTGGAATTCGCCAAGAAGTATGTGAATGAGTCTTTTTCGTTCTGGAAAAAAGGCATTTGGACTGACGAAAACAAATTTGAGTTAAAAAACACAAAACGGCGACAACGTGTTTGGTGTAAAAATTCTGAAAGGCTACAAATTAAACATACACAAGGAACAGTAAAATATGGTGGTGGTTCACTCATGGTGTGGGTGTATTTTTCTTGGAAAGGTGTGGGTAGAATAGTCAGAATAGATGGGAAGATGACTGGAGAGTCTTATGTTAAACTACTTCAAGATAATTTTGGGCCTTCAGTTAAAAAAATGAGAATGACAAGATGTTTTTCAACGGGACAATGATCCTAAGCACACTTCAAGCCCCTAAAGAATATTTCTTGAAGAAAAAAATGAGTATGCTCGTGTGGCCGCCAAAGTCACCAGATTTAAACCCGATTGAGCATGGACTCTTGGACTGAATTGGACTAAAAAATTGCTCTTTCTTCTCGAACGAATCTATCATCTTTTTGGTGGCATAGTAGTAGCTTGGAATGAGATTAGGGAGGAATATTTAAAAGCGCTTGTTGAAAGTATGCCCAGAAGGTTGGAGGCAGTTATTCAAAACAAGGGAGGGCACACAAAGTATTAATTTTAAATTTTTATTTATTTATAAAATTTTTAAAAATTATGGCGAGTTTATGAAAAAACACTAATTTTTGATACTATTTGAATTTATTGATTTACCTATCGATTTCAACAGCTATGCTGTCATTCTCAAGGTATTTTTTAAACTGTTTAGAAAATAGAAAATACCTTGAGAATGACGGCATAGCTATTGAAATCGATAGGCAAATCAATAAATTCAAATAGTATCAATAAATTCAAGTAGTAGTAAATTAGTGTTTTTTCATAAACTCGCCATAATTTTTATATAAGATATCTAGTGCTCAACAAAAATAAAGAAATATATAAAATTTTTTTTTACTTTTTATGTCAAAGGCTGATTTAAAACCACCCGAGCAGAAATTTCTTAGGGCTCAAATACGGCCCTGATCAGGCTAGCCCTATTTTGATAGGGCCCTGATCATGAGTGTAACGCTTTTGCCAAATCAGGCCCTGATTGGGATAAACGGATCAGGCACTGATCAAGTTTTCCATATAAAATTAAATAGGGCAAACCCTAGTAAGGCATTTTGTATCAGGCCCTGATCAGATTGCCCAGCTAGGGGTCAGATACGAAAAACCAAATCAGGGCCGGATGTATCCAAATAAGGTTTGCCCTAAAAGGGTATTCTAATTCAGGTCCGGAACAGACCCACATCAGATTGCCCTAATAGGGCTTGCCCTATCTGACCCTGATCAGGCCCTGACTGTATTCAGGCTTTCCCTAACTAATTTCTGCTCGGGCATATATTGAATTAAAAAAATCTTTAAAAAAAATTATTTAAATGAACATAAATATTGTGATTTTATTACCAAATAAATACTTGTTAGGTTTTGACTCTGGTTTTTAGATTTTCAAATTAATCGAAACATTTAAAGATGATTGTGTAAGATTGTCAGGTTTGTTTACTTTTTTTGCCGTTTACTGTACTTTCGAATTGAAAAATTCAAAATAGTTTAATTGCTTGAGTTTAAGTGCTCAAAAAATCTCTGATATATAATTCAAAATTTTCAATATTCAAATCAAGTGAATTAAAATTATAAAAAAAAATGATTTACGTCCATCAAGATTCAAGACCTTAGAACGCCAGTTGTTCGAGATGGGGATGGCATTACTTTATTTGTTGCCTCCATTTAGCGGGTGCTTATACGATCCACAGCACAGTTCACAGTTGCTGTGGTGTCAAGATATTCCAAAACATGTTAAATGAAATTATTTTTAAATCATCATATAACTCGCATTCTACATATTGTATATTGACTTGAAACTCGCAGAAGAAGTTGAAATTTTTTAGATTCTTTGTATCTCTTAAAAACAAACGTTAATAACCTGTATAACCTACATCATGTTATTGTAAAATTATAAGGATGTAAAGATTTTTTAAGCTTTCACCATAACTGCAAAGTACATTGCACTTTAAAAAAGAACCTTACATCAATCTCAAAACCCCGTTATTCTTGTTTGTTGGAATGTTATTACTTTTATTTTATCTGGGTTTTTTAGAACAGCCTTTATTTTATAAAATTACATATACATATAGCAATAACCGTTTCAACTTCACAATTTATAGGTAGGTATATAAATAATTGCTGTCTTTTGTTGTTAGAATATAAATTAAAGATTTTAACAGAATGTTTGAAATTATTACTATTCTTGGTTTATCTTTGATAAAATTAAAATTTGCTGAGCTTCGTGATGTTTTTTCATTTTCTTTTACTGTATGTACATGATGTTTTTTGTAAAATAATATCATTAATTTATACTATACTTGTTTAACAATATTAAAAATTAACTAAATTAACTAAAAACTTTTGGGGATTGAAGATATCATCGAGAAAACTCACTACATTTTTTCAAACGTTTCTGCTAAATTTAAATTAAATATTTTGAAATTTTTGTAGGCAAAAGGTTTTGCAAGATTTTATGAAAATAACAAGTAGAAAGTAATGCAAGAATCATTATCTCCAGTATCATTCGTATACGGGTATTTTAACAAAACAACTCCAACGTTTGTCTACAAAGGGAAATAAATGTATAATAGTCTATTAATAAATTGAACTGGATTTAACCTTTCCATAATATAAATCACAAAAAAACGTAGCAACATAACATGACAATTAGACAATTAGTTTACAAAAATCAATGATAATTTAGCACAAACACAATAAATCTTATAAACACAATAAATCTTATAAACAGCAAACATCGTAGACAACAACTTTCACATGAGACAATTTAATCAATTTTGTTTTAAATTTAACCTTGATCCAGTGTCGAAAATTTTTGAATTTCGTTACAACAACATAGTTAAATCATTAAAATTTATGCATACACTACTTTAAATTTACTAATTAATTATAAATTACTATTTAGTAATATCTTCCCAAAGACGTGCAATGAATTTTAAAATAATTCGTATTTTTATTAAAATCTAAAAGAAATTTATTATGCATAACGTACAAAATAAATGAACGATTTTTATTATTTAGAATTAACCGACTAACTTTCGATTTTTTGTTTGTTTTAGAGATGGTTGTGGTTATGATTAGTTAATTTTTTTAAAAAAGTTGGTAAAAATGCTAAAAATAAATATATATATAGTTAAAATATGCACTATGTCATGTAATTACATTAGTTATTGGAAGCGACTAAGTGAAAGTTTACTTAATATTATAATTATTTTATTAGTTGATCGAACTTGTTTTTGATCGATTTTTATAATTATTCTATTAAGATTTATTTGATATATTTTGCACAAGAAACTAAACTCTTTTTATACACTTTGTTTTGCTAGAAGTTGCTAACAATGAATCCGGGAATTGCGGGCTTGCATACGTTTTCTATCAGAAATCATGCCATTTACCTTAATCGAGCCTGAACTGGAAAAATCTATCTTATCCCTAGTAGTAAATGACGAAATAGAATAAACTAGAGTAAGCCCTAATAGGGTATTCCATCAGAAATTATATATGGTTTTCCAATTAATGAATGCCCTATTTGTCGTGAGCCCCATTTCATTTGATTAAATTTCATTTGGTTAAAATTCACTAGAGTTATATTATCTATCCATATAACATAATTGCCGTGAGTCTATCTCTCTATACGGTCGTAACGTTTATATTGCAATGGGTATCGCGCTCGACTGATGATCTATAGGTCGTGAGTTCGAATCCTAGTGTTGTACATTTTTTTATTTTTTTTTATTTTTTTTTAAATAACATTAAAATTATTGTTTTTTGTTTTTTTTATTCATACCAACATTTCGTTTTACAATAATGCAATTTGATCGATAATACAGTTTTTATAGCATTTTATTGCAAGCTGTCATTGCCCGTTTCGTTCAAATTATTATCATTTCGATATTAATAAGAAAATTAGTTATTTTTTTGACAGGCAGTGCTAAAAATCATATAATAGTGGTGAAATAAAATAAGGAAAAACAAAACCTACTATTTGAGTATTTGTCTTGCAATAGGTGTGTTCGATTTGACTGAAACAACTGAAAAAACAACAACAAATTGCATTTAATTTTTCAGTTGCTTCAGTTGTTTCCGTCAAATTGAACACGACTAATATAAGATAACAGCTTCATCATAAAAGATCGTGTGACGTCATTACGAAGATTCTTGTTTAGTTATTATTTTTTTAAGTTACATATATTTATAATTTTTGTTGATGTTTTAATTAAAAATCTTTTTTATTTTCAATTAGTCACAAGATATGTAATATATATTATGAAAAATAGCTAGAATTTCGAAAGTATCATAGAACATTTTTAAAGGAATAATTTATACATTAAATACTAAAGTTGGCAAATGGTTTGTATAATAAGTTTATTAAAACAGAAAAGAGGAAACAAATTGATGAAAGTACATAATTAAAGGTCTATTTCCTCACTTTTTGATACAACATTTCGTAAAATACTTTCTTCAATTAAATTATACAATTTAACTGTAGATCAGTAAGATGTTAAACAATGAATATTGGGCAATTTTTCTGTTCCGGTGTTCACCGCAAAAGCGTTATATGAGAAAAAAATCACAAAATTTTCAAAGGATGGTATACCAAACACAACTTCTAATAATTTTAAAGACTGTCAATGAAATTTTTCATAATATGTAAAATGTATTTTAGTTAGCATATAAAAAACACGAGAATGGTCGAAAATTTCCATATAACTTTGCATGGAAATTTTTGGCAGTTTTAATTTTGCTTTTGGACCTATATAGGTAAAAACATGCTATATATTATCCTTGATTTATAGTAATTTTTTTATTGTTTTTGTTTATTTTTTTATGGAACATAAAAATTATTCCTTTTTATTCATAAAAATACCATTTACGGCATTTAAATTTTTCGATAATGTAGTTTTACAAAATTAATGCTATAATTGTCTTTTACCCGTTTCGTTCAAATTTATATCATTTCGATATTAATAAGAAAATTAATTATTTAAAATTTATTATTACAAATAGTGCTAAAAATCATAGGATATTTTGTTTCCATCATTATTTTTGCATAGCTTCATTTTCTGTAAATAAAAAAAAGAAAAACAAAAGCTGCTCAGTATTTTCTTATTATTATTATTTTCAACCATTTGTGATTGATCGTATAAAAATTTATAGTATGTACATTGTACACCTCACGATAGTTTTTGTAGAATTATAGCTAAGAATAGATTAGAAGAGGTTGGATTATGATGGATAGTACTTAGTAGTTGTATCAAAGCCGGATGAAAAGAGAAAGAGTGTATTGGTGTGCGCGGGGAGGAGCGGAGCCCGCGGGATACCCCTTAGTTTTAGATATACATAGTTTAGAAAATTTTACATATACGTTAGTTATCGCTTCTTGGCCTAAAGATTACGTATAGATCAGGTTTATATAAAGTTAGAATATTTTTACACTGAAAGAAAAAATTCGGTCACTTCAACCTCTTTTGTGCCAACTGAATGCTTCCTGTCACAATTACTTGAAATTCGAATGTCTTTTCTTCAAAAACCAAATTTAAAGAAACACAACCGAATTTGTGGTTATTGTGATAGAAAACATTCGGTTGGCACAAAAGAGGTTGTATATAGTCACCGAATTTTTCCTTTTTCCGAAGTTTAGTCACCACTGATAGAAAATTGTAATCATTTATTCTATCATCGAAAACCTGGAGCACGTATAATGCAATGAGGAGATCGCATTCTTGTTGCATTCAACCCAACTAAAAAAAAACTATGCTGCCTTTAATGAATAGAGCGACTACTTAAGATAAGCCACATGAGTCATGTTTGGGTAGGGTAAGAGCTTGTCAGTCTACAATAAATTGTTTATACTCTGTACAGAGAAATGCTATACGGTTGATTGATAATATCGAACTAACTGATCAGTTTGATTCCCCCAGCACCGAAGATAATGTGGCTGTATTGTCAATCTTCTATATACATACAAGTTTAACGGATTCTCCTTTAAAGAAATCAAAACATTCTTCCATCGTGCTAGCAGTATATATAACCTACGAGTAAGAACTTTAGAGCTATACTACCCATTTGCTGGATAAATACCTAGTTGTAGAATTATGTTCTTACTGAACTATTAATCCAATAGAGTGACCAATTTGTGAAACTCACTGTCTTTCATTTTTCTCATGTGAACCTACCCTTCAGACATTTAAAGAAAATCCATCGTGATTTAAAACCATTTTCTCATTCCATTTTCTCATCTCTTTCTTTTCTAGTTGAAGTAGTATCTTCGGATCGGATATCCAAAGAGTCTGAATAATGACTATTTCATATTTAGGGTCGATTGTATGAATGCGGATATAAGATAAATTTTCGGATAAATCGATATTTGTATTGTATGAATCAGGATAGAACAAAAAATTAATCCGAGAATAAAATTCTAATATCTGTTTTAATCTTTATTTTCCTTGTATAAAAACAAATAATAAAACAATTTGTTTCATTTTTCTTCACATGCGCATAGCAGGATAATTTTGTTTTGAATTTGTGGTTATTTGTGAATTTAAATTTGTGCGTTTCTAAAATTTGTTTTTTGATATAAATTAATAGTAAAATAAACAATATTTTTAATAGTAATTTTATGTTTTGAAATAATGGTTTTTAATTTGTAATTAACTTTATTTAATAGAAAAGTAAAAGAAAAAGTATTTCCACTTATAAAAATACTGCTATAAACTGCAATAAAAACAAAAATAAAAAAATTCTATCCGTGTTCATACAATCGACGAAAAATAAAATCCTCGGATGAAGATAAAACTTTATTCTCGGCTTTTTTTCTATCCATCCTTGTTCATACATTCGGCCCTTATTATGCTAAATATGTCTAACTAATTAATAAATTTACAATTTAATAATTATTGATTTAAAGGTATGTATAGTACGCCAACAGACATTAAAAGCTCAGTGAAGCTCAGTAAAAGATCTGCAGGTTTAATGTAGATCATTTGTCACTTTATGCAGCACCACACCCCATAAAAGCTAATCATTTCCTTCTCAGATAGATTAAAGTTCATTGAATATTAGCAGACCGACAAACATCATGTGCATGATGTACGAGTAAGTGTACATTTCGTGCACATTTTATTTTGACTAATTTTGTACTTTTTGGAAATATTCTAGTATTCATTATATTTAAAATTTAGTTGAAGTATAAATGTATTTGAGTACTAACGTCATACAAATTTGTTTTAATTTAACATTTTTAAATCCTGTAAACATGTATACAAAATGTGCATAGAACTTTAAACAAAATGTTTTATGCACATTTTGTATACACGTATACATGTTTACTTTAAACAAATGTTCACACTGTAGTTTTACATTTGTGCATTTGTTTATAAAATTCGCATGAAACATGTTTACAAAATGACCTATATACATGTAGACGAAATGCGCATATACTTGTAAACGAAATATATAAATTTCATTTGGTTAAAATTCACTAGAGTTCTATCCATTTAAGATATACATAGTTTACAAAATTATATACTTTAGTTATCGCTTCTCGGCTTAAAGACTATGATAACAGTGGCTGTGTTATGACTAGACATTGGCTATTATAAGGTTATGAAATTTCTATTAACGAATTTATTTGATATTTTGTAATATGTTATAAACATTTTTCTAAGAAGTATACAGAAAATTTATGTACCTTTTGTAAACTCATCGTGAACATATAAATGCACAAGTGGTGCATTTGTGTCTAAAATGAACCTTAAAATTTCAAACAAAATATGATTTTTCTGTAAATCTGGTGATGCACATGCCGTGTCTGAAAAATGTATACATTGCTGCAAACCTGTGAATGAACAAATTGTGAACATTTTAGTGCACATTTGATGCACATGAGTCTGAAATGTCTGTGCATATATGTGCTAAGCCGTTTTACGACATGTGCATGGTATGGTGCACATCATGTGCATGACATGTGTTATAAACAAGTTTGTGCACGGACATATTGTGTCATGCACAATTAATGCACATTTCATGCATTTTTTCCAAAATTGCTTTACGGGCAGGTTTAAGATAGATGGTCCACTATTTTATGCAACACACCCTAAAAGCTAATAATTTCCTTCTTCGATAGACTGACACCAGTCACCGAAATTTCATTAAAATCGTTTGATAACTCTATATAGGCTGCAGTGTGAAAGACTTTATAAGCAAATTAAGAAAATTTATAATATGAAAAGAAAATTCAATAAGAAAATTTATAATGAAATGACAGTGCAGATATTGAAAAGTTTCTAAACCCTCATATATCAAGTTTCAACAAAATTGAATCCCAGGACTTAAAGTTTCAAATAAACGGTTATTCGGACGAAACCCACCTGTCCTCTTCATATTATCGATTTTAAAAAACAAACTAAACCATCCATTTTCATGTAAGATTATTTTCATCGAGGTCCCTTACGTTTACGTCAAATTCAATCTAGTAAGTTTCAAGTGAGGCAGGTGGAGCAAGTTCACGGACGAAAAGGGTTTAATATCGTTTAGGATATGCTATTTTTCTACTATTTAAATATAAACAATATTAATTTTAAATGGTTTTAATTAAATTTAATTGGGTTCATTAACCTGTTTTTAAATAATTTTAAATGTAAATGTATATTATGTAAGAAAGCATACGTTTCATAAACATTTACTATACGTATTGATTCTGATAAAAATTTTAACTATAAATTTCTGTTATATTAATTTACTTCGCATGGATAAAGGTCATACGAATTATCATACTTCAGTTAAGTAAGTTTTATATCAACCTATCACGCCTATTTGTTTTTGGTGGTTGATTTTAAATAAACAAAACCTAAACTTGTAAGACAATTCTCGCTTATTAAAGACTGGTTTAATATGTTGTTGTTGAAACTGAATGAATGTGAATGGAAAAATATTATCGATTTGTCTTGGAATTAAATTTTGAACTTCAAAAAGGAAATGAAATGATCTTGGCCTTCTTGATGTTTTGATTGCAAATAGATTTTACGATATAAGTTTTATGTTTTGATTTTTGAGATATGTAGTAATATTTTTTATCGTTTAGTAAGTTAATTAAAGGTACAGAAACATCTTGAATAATATAGTTGATTTATAAAAGACAATTAATGGTATTTATTATGCAAGACCGTGATATTGGTTGTTTGAATAAAAAAGTCTTGTTAAGACGCAATTTATCAGAGATCGATATCAATATAGGTGGAGTACAATTCTTACAAAGTATAAAAGTCAAACTGTCACCATACGTTAATAAATTAACAAACAAATTGTTTCATTAGAAGGTCGTACAAATTATTTTAGCAACTGCGATTCAGTAAACTTATCAGTTTAAGAAATTTGAAATGATGTTTATAAATTACAATTTTTTTAAACAAAATACTCAACAAATACATAAAATTTGGTGCAGCTCACATGAAAAGTATACAGAACTTACATGAAGGTTAATATCTGTCTAAGTGTCCGATAACTAAAACTACTTTCAATGAAAATAAAAAAAATAGTAGTAATATTAACTGTATTTACCATTAAAATTGTCGTGGATTATTTCAGCTTGCGGTATTAATGGAGCCATTTTAAGGGTGAAAATAGTTTTATTGACAGTCTGAAAATAGAAGAAAAAAATAAAATTAATATATGTTTAATAAATCAAATATGGTTATATGGATTGACAATCTAGTTGTAAATGTGATTTAAATAATATTTAAAGTTTTTTAATATTGTAAGGTAACTGATATGAATTTTAAGTTTTAACGGTCACATTTTAGAAAAACAATTCATATCAAAACAATTACATTTTTATTTATTTCATAATATAGGCATAATGCAAATGGATTATTTAAATGGCTTTAAATGCGTTTTTTTAGTTCCTGATATCTTTCCTGATATTGATAGACTATAAAATTATAATACATGTAACATTATGTTTGTGATCTAAGGATGTTTTTATCTATAATGTTCATAGCTAAATACATTATTGTTTTATATGATTAAACGTTATGGTTCTTTTGTTATTCTAGCACAAAATGTATATAATCCCGAGCTGAAATCAGTTAGGGAAAACCTGAATACAGTCAGGCGGTGATCAGGGCTTGGTCAGTCCTACAAGGGCAATCTGATGTGGGCCTGTTCCGGGACTGATTTAGAATACCCTTTTAGGCTTAACCTTTTTTGAATATATTCGGCCCTGATCAGGTTTTTGGTATTTGACCCCTACCTAGATGAAATTTCAATTGCTTAAAATTCACTAGAGTATTTTCTATTTTATAAATATATATAGTTAAAATCGTTTCATATACGCTTTAGTTATCGCTTCTTGGCTGAAAGACTATAATAATAGTGATTATGGTGGTCCGATTATCCCAATCAGTGTCTGATCCGGTAATCCCAATCAGGACCTGATAGGGAAAAAGCGTTACACGCATGATTAGGGCCCAATCAGGCTGCCCTACCAATGCCTGATCCGGATTAGGGCAAATCTGATCAGGACCTTACTTGAGCCCTGACAAATTTCTGCTCGGGATATTTTAATTAATGCTCATTCGATTTTATTAAATAACTTGTATAAATTTAGGCAATTTAACATGACAGCATTAATTGGATCACTAAGTAAATATATAAGAATATAAGGAAGCAAGATGATTTTATAAAATTAACTAAATTAAAAATGATTTGACATTGAAATTAATAAATCGATGATGGTAATACAATTTTTAACTTTAGATGAAATAGTAAACATATCAAATATTAATTTAAATTGGAAATAATTCTTCAGCTCAAACAAGCAGATGGAAGTTTCGAAGGCGTTAAAAAGAAGTATGATGTAGCAAATACTTTTTACGTTGTTTATTGTTTACTTTTAAATGTTTTAATACCTAACCAAACATACGAGTTTGTCTGTCACTACAACATCCTTTAAAAAAAAGTTGCCGTAGAGTGAATCCAAACTGTTTCATGCTAAGAAAAGCCAACAGTATTGTTGTTTCATTTTCTGTAAAATATTCCAGTCAGAGTTTATCATTTATTTAAATCAATATCCATGTACCCCGTTAGAATTAATAGAGCTAGATTTAAAGTTTATAGATTTTATTAAAACCCAATAAAAGAACAGAAAAAATTTGGTGTGTGTGATTATTTTAGAAAATAATTTAGATATAAGTGGAATCAGCACGATATGCGATGAAAAACACACAAAATACTGAATTTCGTGGGGAAAAAGCAGACAACAGTATCTTGATCTTGCCATATAATTCTGTTTGTTTAATTAAAAGTTTATTCAAATCTATATATATATATAATACACAAAAAACGAAAAAGCGTAGCCATACCATAGAAAAGACGACTGAAGAGTATACGGTAGGGAAAAAATAAAAAAGGAAACAAACAAAATTTATTAAATTTCTATTTAGTTAGTATTTTATATTTTCTCTTCAAATTTCAATTTAGTTTATGCTTTGCTTTCGGAGTGGATAGACGTATTATTTTTTCTTTGTTTTTAAATATTTTCTATTGATCAGAAAGAAACTTAAGAAATAATTCATAAAATTGATTTGTTCTTTCTTTGCAAAACAAGATAAGCAGGTTACAGACCTTCAATAGTAGTACCCCCTAGTATTAAATATAACAATGAAACCAATCGAGTTTTATTTGAATAATATTATTAATACTTAAGTTTTGGGGGGCTAATGACTTAAGACTTAAGACGCATTTCAATATTTTTGACTGGCTTTATGTGAAACTAAATCACATAAATTTCAAATAATTTCTACCTCGAAACTGATTTTCTGAAATCACTGTACTATTACTATTATACTTCACTTTTTCACAAGATATTTTTATTGAGCTTTGAACTTTTACAGTTTTTACTCATTAACTAATAAAAGGTTATCAACTGAGAAACTTTTTAAGACTAAATAAATTATCGTATAAACCAAACGAATAAATACATTTTATGTTTATAAAAATAATATAGTCGTAATGATATTTAAAAGAATCTAGCGAAATTGATACTGTTTGCCTTTGACTCTTAGCGTAGTACGTTAAATAACATTTTTGAAAAACTAAATTGCTTCTGCGCTTTTAAATAAGTTTTAAAATATAGAAGTCAAAAGAAAAATTTTTAAACTTCAGACCAAAATATTTTTTGTCGTGAGGTCTGACATTTATGTCAATCATTTACAAATGTCAGAAATATTTTAGATTAAAATTTAAAATTAATTGTTTTATTATTGTTTTAATAATTAAAAAATTAATTAATTTATTTCAAAAACTTTTTTAAAAGCGTAGAAAAAAAGAGTTTATCAAAAATTTTAGTGAACGTTTAGTGAAATGACACTGATTATATTGCAGCGGCTATTTATGGTACACTTTATTGTTAATTGTCCCTGTAAATGCTCTTAAAGTTTATTTTTTCTTGTTATCCAATTTGGTTCATATTACATTTTGAAGCTGATCTGATAGAACAGAAATATCCACTTCTTTAAACAGATATTTTATCTAAATCGTGCACTCAAATAATTAGTCGTATCTAATCATAATCATAATTAATCATTTGTATAGTTTTAGCTGTAATTAGCATATTGGTAGATTTGCTTCCAATAATTAATTCATCGATATCTTTTGAAATTTTGCACTTTTTGCAGTTTAACATGTAATTTTAAAATTCCGTTAAAGTTGAACATATTTTATTATATAAAAGCTTTGTTCATCACAATTCAGGTCTCAACACTCAGTAACTATACTTATTTTTCCATAGCACTTTATCCTTTGTTTTGATAATTTTTTAGAACGATCTGGAAAAAATCACATTCAATTTTTGACGGTTGGCACATATTTTTTAAATTTTTTTAGATGCACGCTAAGACTTATCTATCTTTCTTTTACAATGTTTTGAGTTTGTGTTAATACTTCAAAATATTGTATACAATATAGGTGGTCCTGTTATTTCACCTGTTTACATTAGATGATTTTTTGATTTAATCAATTTTCATGAACGTAATGCTTTGTTTATTTTTTATAAAATTAATAAATCTCACCTCAAAAATAATATATAATAGCAAAATGCACTTAGACAACTTTATCTCTTGTTCTTTTATTTTTTAAACAAATATTATTACAAAAATTTTTATTGATAAGTATTTATAAGTTTTTATTAATAATTTTGCAACCGCTAAATATTTTTTAACACTTTCTTTAAAAATAAACAAAACTTATGCTCCTAACTTTTTTTTTCCAATTTTAATTTTCATAATCAGCAAAACAAAAAGACACAATTATACGTGAATAGTTTTTTAATTGAAAAATTAATTTCTTGTTATTTTATTTTATTATAGTCGTCACAATTTTATTTGAATATTAAATAATAAAAAAATTGATTTTTGTTAGTTATGAATATGCCAACGGTTTCAAACAGACTAAAAGAAAAAAAATATAGTTTATACATTTTATACACAAAAAAACGTAATAACTATAAAAATAAACAAATTAATATTACCTTTATTTCTTTTATTTCTTTTTTAAGGAAAAAAAGATAAAAATTCGATTCGAACTGATTTCTTGTTATGGATTTTATTTGAAGAAGAAAATTCTTACTCATGAAAAATGTTTGACGAAGTATTGAACTTATACAAGCTGGCGAGCGGAGAAAAGCATTAATGAAAAGTACTAAAGCCATTAAAAAGTACTTTAACTGCAAACGTATAATTTAGTATTTACAGTCTTTTTATATTTTACATAGTAAAATTAGAATTAGAAAATAAATTATCATTCTTAATAATATCAATGTAAATTATATGCAAAACTTTAATAAGATTCCTCGCATTGATAATATAATCCATTATACTTTTTTTAATAAAACATGTTGTGTAGTAGAAATTTCCATATGTATAACAACAAAACATAAAAACCTTAAATAATAATAAAATAATAACGCCCTATTCTTGTTAAATTGAGTTTTATTTCACTAAATACGTATTTCGAATGCAATGCTTTCATCGACAGTAGTATCTAAAAAACTCAGAATTTTTAAATTAAAATATAAAAAACTTGCAAGACCCAGGTCTTTCAACAATATGCGTTCTGAGATGTTGCTGAAAGCAAATTTTTTTTATATATTTTATAAGGGATAACTACCATAAGCAATAAAGCTTATTTCATATAAAATATAACAGGAAAATATTTCATAGCAGCATAAAAACAATAAAAATGAAATGAAGAGATAAAAAGCAAATTAGTTTTAAAAATTTTCAGTAACTCAGCTAAAATGAGATTGCCAATAATCCCGCTAGTGCGGCGTGTATATTGATCATATGACACAGTCTTCCTAAATGATTAAACGCCACTCACAGAGTTATATGAAGGCTCGTTTCTTCGAGCAAGCAACTACGAGCCATCATCACATAAATTATCATAGCCAAGATTTCATAGCCAACGGGCGCTACCGTTGACTGAGTAAGCTCTTCTGCCAGCACCCCTATAAGATATCACCTGGACTAGTGATATTTCACTGATATTTCATTTTGCTAACTCATATGTCAATAGCAGGGACTGAAGTAAGAGGGCTTGCCAATTCCGCAGATCAAAAATTTAAAAAAATTACAAATCAACAAAAACATGAGCACCATATGTGGAAAAAACTGATCCTCTCATACGGCAATATTAATTTGATTCTCACAACGCTCCAAAAAAATTTCAAAACTTTGTAAATATGCAACACACAAAATTTTTTGTAAAAACTGTAATTTGTTTTAAATAAAATCAAAGAAAATTTTGATCTAACAAACAATTTGAGGGTTTTGCGAATCAATTTTTTAATGTTTATATTATAATAACTAATATTGGTTTTTGAGCACTAGATATCACCAAAATAATATTGAAATTATATTTGAGAAAAAACACACTAATTTTTGATATCTATATAATATTTTTATTTGCCAATCGATTTCGAAAGCTAAGCTTTCATTGTCAAGGCCTGCCTGTTCTTAAACTGTTTAAGAAAAGGCCTTGAAAATAAAAATATTATATAGATATCAAAAATTAGTGTGTTATTTCTCAAATATAATTTCAATATTATGTTTACATTATTTTAACAGTTTTTACAAAAATGTTTTTGTGTTGTGGAATAAAAAATGTCAAACTTATTTTTTTTCTTGAGTGAATTAAATAGTTTTTTTTATTTTTTCAATATCAAAAATGATTTATCCTATTAAATAAAATATTCATTTTTTTAGCTGTAGACTGAATTTTATTTAGTAATTTGCACCCTATAGGAAACTATAGAAAAACTATAAGTCAGATATTCTAAACAACCTTTTCGGCATTTGTTTTTATTTATTCTGGTTCACATGTGTCAAAACAAAATTTCAAGAGCGTATATAGTGGAAAATTGGAGAAAGATACAAAACCCATCCTTATATGTCCAGAATAAATAAAGAAACACCAAAAGCGTTTATTTAAAAAATTAAATTCATCAACTTTCATATTACTGTAAAAATCTGAATGAATTCACTATAGCGCTGAAAAAAGTTTATAGTTTCGTATAGACAAATTTCATTAATGTCAAAATTATAAATTCGTAAAAATTATGCCTTAATTTAATTCTACATTTTAGAGAAAAAAATTTGAATTCCTAATCAATTTGGAGATAACTGAAGGTTAAACTACATATTATTATAAATGAGGTACACCAAAGGAGAAGATGATAATTTATTCAATATGATTCAATGTATTAGAAGAAATATATATTTTTAATAGATCGTTGAACTTCAATATATAAAATAAAACAATGTCATACCATTTGTTAAATAATTAAAATTTTATTTTGATATTTTGATGAATAACACACTCTTTAGCAAAAGTACTTATTCTATTAGCCATGTAATGAAAAGTTCTTGAAATAAATATAGATATTTTTATTGTTTCTATCAAATGTGATAATAAAAATTTAAAGGAATTATCATTATTATTTACCGATATTGAAATGCTTTAGCATAATTTTGGCAACTGCAAACGCTGATGTCTGTTATCTGAATTATGCCGTGCAGTTTAAATCGATAACTAGTTCGATTATCTTCAAAAAAATTAATAATTTATAACAAGATGACTAAACTCGCTTAACTAGAATTATTGCTTTGTAGTTTTTGGCAACTCGAAATTCAGCTTTTTGAAAGTATAGCAAACTTTGATAATATTTGATCAGCATACCGGACTTAAGGTTTTTTAAACTAAATGCTTAACGCATGATTATATCGTTCGTAAAAAAAACTAAATTTTGATAACAATCCCAAATCAAATTAGCATGTTTGTATAATATTTTTTTCCAAAAATTACATATCATATAAAATTACAAGCATAATAACAAAATAGAACAAGACTTGTAGGGAAAAGAATAAATTGAAATTTTAGCATTATATCAGGTTCGTCGTCTTTTTCATCAAAGTCTTTAGTATTTTCTCTAATACAAAATAATTTTAATTTTCACAAGGGGATATATTGTTTTTCTTTTAAACTACTTTTCGAAAAGATCGCAAATTATAAACTCTATAATTTGCTTAACTAAATCACACTGTAAATAAACCGCAATGCATCATCATTGTCTTTTGAAAGGAATACATTTTTTTTAATAAAACAAAATCAAGGTTGTAGGATTCATTGCCATTTTTAAAATAATAATAAGACAACTATAAAATATAATAACGGGAATTTTATTTAAATAAATCCAACTGGTCGAGCTTTCAAAAAGTAGTGAAGGACAAAATACTTTTTGGATTTTTTTATAATATAAAGTAGTTTTTCGTCAGAGGGTTTTAGTTTTTAAGTTGAAAATATTAATTGTTTCCTTATAACATCAAGAATGATATCCCGATCGTTTGCTTTAATTTCAACTTTCTAAAATTTTAACTTCACAATGGAATAAAATTTATTATCTTTTACAAAATGCATTAAAGAAAAATGTTTAACTAATATAAATATATTTAAATGCAATTGTGAATCTATATACCCAACACATGAAGTACATCAATTTACTAAAAATTTTCACCACTTTACACTAGGGGTATTAAATCTAATGGTTTTGATGACTAAAATCTAAAACATACATCCAATGTCATAAATCACGTTATTGTAATTATTTTTTTCTGTAAAATGGATTGTGTAATTGGAATAACAGTATATGTTACAAAACTTATAAATAACTTTTAAGATCTTTTAAAAATATCCATTATGTAGTGCTGGATAAACGCTTTTTGTAAACCTTTGTGGATAGAATACACGATTGATTCCGACAAATCATTCCATTTATATGCGTCTATAGGACAACAAGACACACTGCATCCTGTTTTTACCAGTTTAGCGGTTTACACTAACTGACGAGTGACGTGGGAGTAAAAATATATTTTAAAATGATGTAATTCATCTGAATATATTGGTGATAATATTTAAAAAAAAAAGAACAATATCAGCAACAGCGCCAAGGTGTTGTAGAATGTAGGCGAAAAATCAAATTTTGATTGTATTATCATTTGTATAACACGAAACAGAGTCCAAAACGATCAGGAGGGAAACAAATGCTATTTCAAAACTGAGTTCCACCATATTTTACCTGCCAATGCTTTTTTTTAAATTTCTAAGAAAACAAATAATGTTGGAAAGAAAATTAATTAAAAACAACAAAGTTGATTGCTGGTAAGGGTTCTTGAGATACAAATTGTTTCTTTTAAAGATTCATATCAACAAAGATGTTTGCAATGATAGTGATGATAGGGTTCATTCATACCAATTTATTTTTCGGTTTTGGTATACCCTTCATACCAATTCGGTGTATTTTATACTTACAAAAAATATGAAATTTAATTTTTTTTTTTTAGTGTAAGGTTAGATTGATATTATTGGCAATGAGCTCCTTCATTAACAAAAGTTTTCCGCTAGCATAAAGATTTATTCAATCATTCCTCTTGTATGAATTTATTTGTTTCTCATTAATTCAATTAAATATACAGCCTTTACTAAATGATACACCATGCCTGCATCAATTTTATACAAACTTGTTCGTTCATTCAAATCCTGTTTTAATTTTAAGTAAAAGAAAAATTTTAATACCTAAGAGTTGAACGTTAGTTTGCAATGTCAACGCCTTTTCCCAAAATAGTTTAACGATGACATCGCGTTAATATTGTATAGATAGATGAAGGAATAATTACAAGAAAATTTAATTGATCGACACATATACTTAAAACCTTTTTTGAAAAAAAAATATTTGGTTGTTGAACTTATATGGTTTACTAAAGATTTACGTTAGCAATGTCATATATTACTACATGCAAGCAAGCAAGCTTCATAATAAAAAAGTTAGACAAGTGCGAATAAAATTCGCTCGTCAAGGGTTCCGTGAATGTAAAAGAACACAATATCAAAAATTATTGACGAAAAGTTGTGTTGTAATGTCCTTAAACCATAGACACATATCAAAATTAATGTTAAATTGTAAATGTCAATAGTAAATTATAATCAAATCTACATTAATCAAAAATGGCAAAAACAGGTTAATTCAAGTTAAATATTATCAATAGATGTTTTTGGTAACTTGAAAAAGATTCAATTAGACCAGCTTGTAAATGGATTAAATTTGATTATTTTTTCGGTCAATCGAGTGTTGAAATTTAGGGGGGTGGAAAGGCTACATACTAAAAATATTTTTTTTCAATAAAACAAAAACTGTGCATTGCAAAATTCTAAAAAAAATTGTAATATTTCTTAAATTAAGTGCTCTTTCATATCGTCGCTTTAATAATGAAACAACGTATGCTATTTATACGTTGTTTTTATATAATAGGTGCGCTGCATTCCCCATAAGGGCATCTTTGAATTGGCGTTTTTACATTTTCGAATTATTTTATGACTGGGGGTAAGAATTAATAAATTATAAATTAACGTCCATGCAAATGCATGCGCACATCAAACTTTAAACTCAAATATCTCGAAACTATACTTTTGCGTATACGTCATTTCATTATTAAAGCGACGATATGACACCCCACTCATTTGGGTCAAAAATGGTTTTAATTTAATTTGAAAATTTTCGATCAGATAGGTTCGGAGCTAATCGAGGTAAGAAAACACGAAAAAAACGTCATTATTCAAAATTATACAAAAAATGGTGAGGTATAAAATTCCAAAATAAATTTTTATGGAATACTGAAATGAAGCCCTTTCATATGATACCCTACTTGAATCTATTAAAAAATTTATTTTCTCAAAGGTCTCACATCGTACCCCTGTAAACCAAACGAAAACCACTTTAGTTTTATTTGTATCCGTCATTTCATGTGGACAGATTAGTTTTATACGCACCTCAAGTTTCAAGTCCATAGCATTTATGGGTAATTCTTTTACAAACCGAACACCTTTCTGATCGACACCTCTTCGATTTGGCTGAAAATTTTTTTTGTGGACTTTATGTCGAAAAACAAGAGATACGTGTCCGAGGAATTTTTTTTTTTTGGCATATTTTCGATAATATAAGTGATCGAACATTTCAGAAAAGCGAGTTTTTTGGCTTGGATACTTATTTTCAAAAATTCATAGTTCCGAATCTGTAAGAGAAACAAAATTTTTACTATCTATAATTTTGTAGCTGAAATGACTGAACTTTGATAAAAAAATATTTTTATAATAAATTCTAACAAATTCATATTGTTATTTTTTTTTTTTAATAAAATGTGATGTGTAGTAGGCATTACAATATATGTCACAACTCACAACAACACATAAAAACCTTTTAAGACCAAGGTCCCACAACAACATGCGTTCTAAGGGTGTTAATGGACGCAAATTTGTTTTTTTTAATATTTTTTTGTTAAATAATGGATAAATCCTATCACATATAAAATATGACATAGGCCAATATTTCGTGATAGGATAGGAAAAATAAAAATAAAATAAGAGATAATAAGCAAATTTGTTTTAAAAATTTGCAGTAACAAAACTAAAATTGGTTTGCCAATAGTCCAGCCAATGGCATAATCCTTGATTATGGGACGCAGTATATTTTTCAATGATTAAAGCTCAGATAGATAGTTATATGAAGGCTCGTTTCAACGAGCAAGCTACAGCGTTCCAGCATCAAGGAATATTCATTAGCTAAGATTGAGAGTGCTACCGTTGTCTGAAAACAGTTCATTCGCCAGCACCCCTAAGATATCACCTTGGCTAGTGATATCTCACTGCTATTGCCAGTGGTATGTGATATCTCACGTTAACTCATATGCCAAAAGCAGGGACTGAAGTACGCGGGGTTGTCACACCCGTGGATCAAAAAATAGAAAAAAATTAATAAATTAATAAAAACTGATCCCTCCATGCTTACATGCGTTATAAACAGTTTAAATGTTTAAATCGATTTTTAACAAACGCCCCAAAAACGAATAAAGTTCTTAGTATTTCCATTGTATTCTCCGTCAAATTTTACGACAAAAACATGTTTTTAAAATATGGAACCTTTTTAATTATTATTCTTAAAATATTGATTTATGTAGCGCGTAACGACTAAAAAACAGTTTTTTGCTAATAAAACAAAATCTGTAACTTGTATCAAAAATAGTTAATGGCAAAAAGTTGTAGATAATTAAAAGATCTACAACTTTTGTCTAAATTAGTTTTTGACATAACCTCAAAATTTTAAATTAAATTGCAAAAAATGTTACAAATCATCTTTGTAACAATTATTTATTGAAAATTTGCATAGAAAAAATGTATGGGTAATTCGTTTTTAAACCGAATCTCCTGACATGTTAAAAAACAAATCTTGATTGAAAAAAAAATTATTATCAAGCGTTGGGAAAAAAATCCATTCCGTGCGCTACGTAATTTCAACCTGTCTGTTGTATTAGCCACCACTGCCATGACAAACTTTGACAAATAATAATAGACGATAAAAAAATATCTTAGTAAATAAAAAAAATCACGTAATAAAAAATAAAGTAATACTTCTTAATACTTATTAAATACTTTATTGGAATTGTATTTGTATAGCAAATTTGACAAAAATTGTAGATCTTTTAATTATCTACGACTTTTACATTTAACTTTTTTGATACAAGTTACAGATTTTGTTTTATTAGCAAAAAACCGTTTTTTGGTCGTTACGCGCTACATAATCAATATTTTAAGAATAATAATTGAAAAGGTGCCATATTTTAAAAACATGTTTTTGTCGTAAAATTTGACGGAGAATACAATGGGAATACTAAAAACTTTATTCGTTTTGGGGGCATTTGTTAAAAATCGATTTAAACATTTAAACTGTTTATAACAATATGAATTTGTTAGA
>OY856187.1:425567491-425605047 GCA_963693315.1 Diogma glabrata
CAGTTTTGTGAAGAAAAAAAATTTAGCTTGAAGGTTGACTTTAAAATGGAATGAGCCTATAGCAACCGTTGCAACGTGATTTTCCCGATAAATTAGAAGTTTCAAATCTTGAAAATACTAAACGATTCTAATTAGACGATTGTAGGAAATAGTAATTCTTTAACGATTGTAGGAAAAACGTTGTTCCTAACATGCGCGCGAAGGTCATTTCGAACCTAAACCAGGTACCAAAACTCGGAATCACCAACTTCGCGCACTTGTTAGAAAAGTCAAAAGTCGATTAGTTTGGATCATGCAAACGTTACTCTGATATTTTATAAAACAAAACAAGACTTTGTGATGATCCAGGATATCATTTGATCGTAAACTATTTGTACAATTTAAATCGATCAATGCAATTTAAAGTGAATATGCAAAATTTGTTACAGTTTTGGATATTTGCCTCTTTAATGTTTTAATGATTCATCTGATTCGACATGAACTTGAATACGCTTAAGCTTTTGAAAAATTTATCGCAATCCGTTGAATTTGAAACATGATTGTAGATATACAAAATTGTTAGATTTTTCCTTCACCCCAAAAAGCAGCCTATATACTAACTGTCAATAATTTTGTTAAATTTTGCGTTAAAATTATGTTCAAAATTAAATGTCCTTATGTCTCCTATAGTGAAGTAAAATTTAGCTCAATCCTTTTTATGTTGAATATTATTAGTTGAATGTCAGAGCTTTTGTAATGGACATACAAAATAGGTTTTGGTTATGAATATTTTTTCCTTCTTAAAAAAAATATGGATGTGAAATAATCATACTCAATTTGATTAGTATGGCAATTTATGTAATAGACAAGCAACAAATGTGTATCGTTGTGATAAGAGAGACACAAACCGTATTGATCATTAATTTGTTAACTTGACAGAGTTGAAATTGACGCGAGAGCATCAAAAAACATTATGCTATCTGCAGCTATCTATAGATGAACAATTGAAATTATCAAACGTTTCTTGATTAAAAAATTAGAGATTGTCAGTTACCTGATAAAAAGGAAAATGCTCACATTTGAAGCAGATTAATCCACCGAAAGAAAAAATCTTGGTTGATTCAAACATGTTGCATTGTTAATCGAGCATTAAGTGAAAATTGGGGAATTAAATACGTTTGTGATTGAATCAACCAACGCTCCGTATTTAAATTAACAATTTAACCGTTGTTCATATGTATTCTTTTGTTTATTATTATTATCATTAAACGAATTTTGTTTCTCCTCGTTTTTTTTATTTTAACAAACACAATAATTCTCAAACAAAAACACGAACAAACTACTTAATTCAACTATGATTTGTGATTATTTGAACCAGGAAATCACGCCGTTGTTGATTTAAATAATGAAAATTGTTACGTTTTTTAAAATAAATTGACAATGCTACATTGGTTAAAATAACCACGTTCATAATAGACGCAAAATCAAACAAGCTTTGTAGTTGATTCTACCAACGTTTTTTTTCGGTGTCATTAAAGATTCGGGCCGGGAGACGAGTTTCAATCCTATAAGTAAGGCCAAAGTGTTTTAAGCGAAACTGTAACAGTAATTAAATCTATTTGCCAATTAACCATAGTCAGCCAATATGGCTGGTAAGTTGGAAAACACTGTTCAAGCAAATTACCTATATTAAACTATGTAATCGATTAAATTAAGTCTTCAAGAGAAACTTGACCACATTACATTTTACAACATTGATCAAATTGTAAAATGTATGGCAACAAAAATCTTCCTTGGGAACAAATCAGGGCTAACGCATTTTGCAGTTAAGTTTTCGGATAAGTTTGGTTTCTGAGACAAAAACTAAATGGTTATGTGTGAATTCGTTTATTTTATTTAAACAAAAATTTCAATATTTTTCTTAATACTGTCTTATGTCGTTTTCTTTTTGCCAGAGCAGAAGAAGTGATTTTTTTAAGATTTTTTTTTTCACAAAACGAATATGAAAAAATTTGATCTAGTTTTGTAGTTGTGTTTGTGAACTCTCATTTAATGTTTTTGTTAATTAATAGAATTTAATTAAATAATTTTTTATTAATTTTGGATTTAAAACACGATTTAAACAAAACATTTATTTAAACAAATAAGTATTTCACTTTAAAAAAATAATAATAAATAAATGGCGTCTTGTTTGTTTACTAATTTTACAGATTTGTAAATGTATTTGTGTAAATTTATTGTATTTGCAACTTGATCTACCAAAAAATCTAGATTCAGAAAAAATATTTTCAGATTAAAATAAAAGCAATTTTTTGTACAAAGAGAATACGAAATGCACAAAAAAGTGATCTGACAGCTGCTGTTTTTGCTCTTAGACCTAGGGTTTCTAATCCGGATATCCCGATATGGAATTATCCGGATTATTCGACCAATTTTGACTATTCGATTATCCGGATACTTTTTTGCAATTATCCAATTGCAATTTTTTGCAATTAAAATATCTTTTAGGATTTTATACTTATACTTTTTAAATAGTTCCTTATAATATTAGGCATATGATTTGTATATTCCATTTTATCAAATATTATTTAATATAAGTTGTTACAAGGAAATTTAAATAAATTAATTTTCTTGGCGGTGCATTTAGTCGTTAACACAGTGTACTTATTATGAACTAGACATATATGTATCCTACAAATATATTTAGAATTAATGCTTTGCTGACACCTGCTATAATTAAAAATATTTTTTTAGATTTCGTTTAGCAAATATCCCAAAAAATAAATATGCCACGAGGAGTTCATACTTCTTAAAGAAAAAGTAGGTTCCAGCAGAGAAAGACCAAACAGGCTAAAATAGATGCAGTTCAGAGCATATCGGGATCCATCTATAAATATGTTACAAAATCCGATGATATCCAAGGTTCATCAAAAGAAATTGATTCTCACGTTGTTGCAACGAATGTTTCAAAGAATATTGGCTCATCTTCGGAAAGTAACAGCGACAATGCAGAATTAATAATGATAACATATGATGAAGACAAATTAGAAAGAAATACTGAAACTGACAGTGATAATGCTGCTAATGCCTTCTAATATCGAAGACAGTATTTGCATGAGTGAATCACTTCAGGACTTAAGAGATGTATCACATTGGAATATACTCGTCTCTGATAATGTTCGCATTGAAATCATAAAAAAAGGAAGTGAACATTTTCAAAATAGAGAAGGTTCGTTTGTTACTGTATCTAGACACGGGTTGGACATAAAAGTTGATGTTCGCCGTCTTTCTAAAGAATGGTATTATAAAGTGATGCCTTCCCATACAAGGTTGTACAACTGGTCCAGTAATGGTCCATTACTGGCAGCCAGTAATGCAGCAATGGGCGAGTACTGGCAACCACGACTGGGCCATTAACATAATTTTACTGGATGATAACTTCGGACAATAAATGGTTGCCATTCTTGGGCCAAATACTGGCAACCATGACTGGGCCGTTAAAAAAATATACATTATTATCATATGTAAATTTAAATAAATTAAAAACAAACTAATTTAAAATAAAATAAAAATGACGGAAAAAATTCAAAACTCCCCATACAACTGGTTCAGTTGCAAGAATGGCTGAGTAATGGCAGACACCGCCCTGACTCCGCCAGTACTCCGCCATTAAACAAAATATAAAATAATATTTTTTATACATAAATTTAAATGAATTATTTACAAAATAATTCAAATAAAATAGAAATGAAAATAAATTAAAACTTATACCAACCTTTTCTTTATTACCATAGTCTTTCAACCGACAAGGCGATAACTAAACTATATGTGAAATTTTTCAAACTATCTATTTCTAAAAGGGATAATACTCTAGTGAAATTTTAAAAAAATGACAGATCGTCAAATTCATGGCTACAGTACTGGCCCAATAACAATAGCCAAGTAATATTTACCATTCATGGGCCAGTGCTTGGCCGTTCAAAGGTAACAGTATACTGGCTATTTTCTGTAAACCATATAGATCGGCCGATGATTGGTTCTAGTATTGGCCCAGTAACAATAGTCAAGTACTGTTAACCATTAATGGACCAGTGCTTGGCCGTATGTCAATGTCTGGCAAAACCTACTTGGGTATATACCAACCTTTTATTATACCAAACTATATTATCACAGTCTTTCAGCCGAGAAGTGATAACTAAACTATATGTTAAATTTTTCAAACTATGTATTTCTTAAACGGATAATACTCTAGTGAAATTTAAAAAAATGACATAGATCGGCAAATTCCTGGCTGCAGTACTGGCCAAATAACAAAAGCCAATTAATGTAAAACATTAACGGGCTATTGCTTGACCATTCAAAGTAAACTGCACTGGCAATTTTCTTGTAGATTGGCCGATTCATGGTTGCATTAACGGCACGATAACAATAGCCAAGTAATATTTACCATTCATGGGCCAGTGCTTGGTCATTCAAAGGTAACAATATATTGGCTATTTTCTGTAAATCATGGATCGGCCGATGAATGGTTCTAGTACTGGCCCAATAACAATAGCCAAGTACTGTTAACCATTAATGGGGCAGTGCTTGGCCGTATGTCAGTGTCTGGCAAAACCTACTTGGGCAGATATACAAAATGAGTTCATAAATGTTTTAGCAAACCACGTAAAGTTTAAGTTTGTCAACGAAATTAAATCGGTTAAATATTTTGGAATTATGTTTGATAGCACACCTGAAATTTCACATATTGATCAAATGTCAAAAGTGATTCGTTATGTGAAAATAATGATAATTCTATTTTCTGAAATTAAAGCTGCTGATTTAAGCGATAGGCATTTAAAAGCGGCCAATGTTACAGTTTCTAGCTGGGATGTACCTAGACTTTTTGAAATTCATCGTAGAATGGGATTTTTCAGTATTTCTTCCGAATCTTACGGTCGCACTAAAATTATTTATGACTATTTGCGTATTAGTGGCTTCGTATGAGAGGAGTTTCAGAATATTAAAATTAATTAAAAACTGCTTGCGTGCAACAATGACCCAATGTAGCTTATTAATAATAATGCTCATTTGTATTAATTAAAAAAATTATAAATTACGTTTATCGGCTTTTTATTATTATTGACAGTTTTTATTTTTGGGGTGACACCACAATATCCGCCCCGGGTGCCACCCATGCTAGCTACGCCACTGATTGCATGCTCTACTATTCAGTGATCAAATCAGAATCGGATTAAGAAAATGTGTGAATGAAATTGAGAGGCAGATCAATTCGGATAGAGACGAGACATAAATATAACAGAAGAATATAATAGAAAAATGTAACGAAGAATCGACACGAGCTAGATATTAGAAGTAAATAACCGATTAAAACCACTTGTTTTACAAAGGAATAAATTTGTTTTTGATTAAGTAATCGAAACGATTTTTATGTATAGTTGTAGTACTAAATCACTTGAAAATTTGTTTTTCTTGTAAATTTACACATTCAACGCCTGCGCCCATTCATAAAACAATATGTGTGTTTTATTGCAATAAAACAATATGTGTGTTTTATTGCAATAAAACAATATGTGTGTTTTATTTCAAATTGTATATATGTATACATATATATCATGATGATTGACAAATTCATTCACTGATACTTTTTCATTTTTACTTTCCCCTTATATTCATGCGTGTTTTGTTTACAATATACAGTAGGAAAAAAAATGTAGTACCGTGTATGGGAATTACCTACACATACATTGTGTATATTCTTGAATTGGAGTATATACTTCTACAAATAATAAAATTTTTTTGTATTTCTTTGCATTTTTTTGTATTTTTGTTATTTATGATTATAAATCTTTTTCTTTAATTTGTGAGGTCGATTAAATTTGTTTTATTACGGTAATCTTGATATTCTAATTCAAGTTTCTTATTTTTTATTCGTTGCGCATCGTTCTGAAGCAGATGATTTTCGTTGATTAATTCTAAACCTCGGTTTTGTAACTTCATTCGATCATTCTGAAGAATTTGGTATTCTATTTCTAGTTCTAGTTTTCGTTTTCTAAGAATTTCGAACTCATCATTTAAAAACTCGTCAGGTTGTATAATAGGTCTTTGTGGCGATTGAATAGAATCAGTACATTCTGCTTTATTATCTTCTCCTATTGAATCATTCTCTAAACTATTTTCTGATATTTCCTCTTCTAGCTCATGTTTTATGTTTAACGGATCGAAGCTATTATCGGACTTAACAAAATCTTCTTTTTCTTTGTTTAAGTTTATTGTATTTTCATCGACGTTATAAATATTTATGTTATGGTTTTCAGAAACGACTTTACTGAAATATTCTTCTGCGCTTCTGTCAACTGGAACTGAATACTTCCTTTGATGTATCTCCAATACTAATCGATCGATTTCAGTAAATTTATCATCAGAATAACCATATTTTCGAAACATATCAATTCGCTTCTAAAAATAAAAAATAAATACCTATGTATCGTTAAACCACTAATTTATGAATGTATAAGAACAACTACTACCAATGCGCATCGTTTAATGTTACACCAAGTAACATCTCGTAGAAATTTCCAATGTTTTATAACAATGCCAATTGAAAGACAATATTCATGAATCTTTCGCCATTCATCCTGTTTGTACGATTTGTGGCTATTACCATCTACTTTGAATAAAATATGTTTGGATTCATTGATTCTTTTAAGTAGAAGTATTTTTTGTTCAATTTTTGTACTCATTGTAAATTTTATTTGTAAAACTTTATATTGTTTCGTTAACAAGCTCATGCGTACTAATAAAACAAAATACAAAATTCGAGAATAGAGAATACAATTACAAACGTGCATTCACAAGTACAATTGTTTGTTATTATTTACTTGTTAGTAAAAGAAAACTAGGAGAAATGTTTGAAAATAAAAAACTAAATTTTGTTTTTGATTAGTATTATAATATGTGGTATAATCAAATGTTTCGAATAAGATACTAAAAGCTAAAAATTTGATTCTGCACATTATTTTGTTTCATGTAAATAAATATAAAATTATTATTATTATTTATTAACTTCAAAGGTTATTTCTTCTGCTTAGAAGAGCATCGTTAAGACCGATAACTCAGTGAAAGGTATGTGTAGTGGAAATAAGTTTACCAAATTGACCGAGAAGGTCACGAGTCCAGTTTGAACTAAAATAGTTTTCAAGGATGTATTGAAAATATGCACTTCTCCATAAGGAGTTTACAAGTATAAAACCCTACAAAACGTAAACGACCTGAGACACCCTATGTCGCTTTTGTTTTGAGCATTTGCCTAAATTTCTCTAATCAATAACTTCTTTGCAAAAGTGTAAAAATGTATAATCATAATAAAAATTTGTAAATATACATTATCATGGTAAATATGTATTGGTATGTTACAAAATTATTATTATTTTTAATAACACAATTTTGCCAACAAAAATGTATTTCACGAAACAAATGGTTAGTCAATATATCTGTATAGTAATTCTGTACCCATATAATACTATGCGGTGGAACGCATATACTTATAATAAGTTTAGTTTGTTTATTAATCAAATTTGTTATACCACATTTTTAATAATCTAATTTCACAAATAAGCAAAAACTTAACAATAACATCAACTTTAAAATTATTACTTTAAATAACTTGCCATATAACAAAATATTATTTTTTTAATGTAAACATAAAATTAAAAGTATTTGTAAAATAGACAATAATAATTTTGAATAAATTATTAAAAGCTCCAAGAGGAAGTAAAGAAATGTTTTAGATGAGGTATGAATTTAAAAGTTACACATCTAAAAAATAACAAAAGGTAGCGGTAATTCCGTTTAGTTTTTGTTCACGCATTTGTTTGTACTTCACATTTATGGGTAAATTTGTACCTGTTTTGTGTTACATATATATGACTTTGCACAGACATGTTCATGTGACATATAGGATTTCAATTCCAAAATAAACCATTTAAAGTTCAATCGAAACTTTCCCTAAAATAGAATAAACCTTATCCAATTCACATAAAACATTTTCCAAAATAAATTAAACATTTTCAATTGCAAATAAAACTTTTATTCAAATCTAATAAAACTTCTCCCAATTCAAAAAAAATCTTTTAAAAAACAAAAAAAAACTTTTCCAAATTCATAAAAAACATTTTAAAAAAACATTTAAATAAACAATTTAACTGCGAAATTCTACATTAATAACCTGTTTTCGTAATATATTGAATGTAGTGAAAGAGTTTGGTTAGTCAACAATAGTTGATTTATATAATAATATATACTTATATTGGGGATTCTCTGTCATCTCGGCCACCCCGTCTGTCCAAAAATTGGAGCAACCTATAAAATTCCAGTTAGGCTCATTTTTTAGCTATAACCTTCTAGTTTAATTTTAGCCATAGCCTTTTTGGAAAATTAAAAATGGCGGACCAGTATGGCGGCTGCAAGTCAACCACCCACCTCAACATGAAAGAATGTTTTTTTTGATGTCATACTTGTAAAAGCCATCGGATAATTGAATAGAAACCATTTTCTGATGTAGTTAGCATGTTGATAATAATATATTAACCAAAATATTAAAATGAGTGGTGTAGACGTGAACAGCTCCAGCGAGGATGGAAACGGAGGGAACGTGGTCCCTATTCAAATATTTCTTCTCATCAAAAAGGAAGTTTTATCAAACAATATGAAGAAGGCAAAACAATTAAAGAAGCTGCTGGTATTGCGGATTTGAGTATTAATACGGCCAAAACAATTTTATATAAGTTCAAACGAGATGGCGAGGAAAAAGTTTTCTCTTTTTTGTAATATAACTATTTCCTCGCCATTTCGTTTGAACTTATATAAAATTGTTTTGGCCGTATTAATATTCAAATTCACAATACCAGCAGCTTCTTTAATTGTTTTGCTTTCTTCATATTGTTATATAAAATTGTTTTGGCCGTATTAATATTCAAATTCGCAATACCAGCAGCTTCTTTAATTGTTTTGCTTTCTTCATATTGTTTGATAAAACTTTCTTTTTGATGAGAAGAAATATTTGAATAGGGACCACGATTCCCTCCGTTTCCATCCTCGCTGGAGCTGTTCACGTCTACACCACTCATTTTAATATTTTGGTTAATATATTATTACCAACATGTTAACTACATCAGAAAATGGTTTCTATTCAATTATCCGATGGCTTTTACAAGTATGACATCAAAAAAAACATTCTTTCATGTTGAGGTGGGTGGTTGACTTGCAGCCGCCATACTGGTCCGCCATTTTTAATTTTCCAAAAAGGCTATAGCTAAAATTAAACTAGAAGGTTATAGCTGAAAAATGACCCTAACTGGAATTTTATAGGTTGCTCCAATTTTTGGACAGAGGGGGTGGCCGAGTTGACAGAAAATCCCAATATATATATTATTATATAAATCAACTATTGTTGACTAACAAAACTCTTTCACTACATTCAATATATTACGAAAATAGGTTATTAATGTAGAATTTCGCCGTTAAATTGTTTATTTAAATGTTTTTTTAAAATGTTTTTTTTGAATTTGGAAAAGTTTTTTTTTGTTTTTTAAAAGTTTTTTTTGAATTGAGAGAAGTTTTATTTGATTTAAATAATAGTACATTATGAAGCTAGGACGTAAAGCTAAAGATTTTGGACGGATGTGGAGTTTGCAAATCGAGGCGCTAGCCGAGATTTGCACCCACATTAAGTCCAAAATAGCTTACGTCCGTGCATCATATACTATTTTTTATTCGCCGCAAGCAAAATATTTTAAGAAAATTGGTTTATTTTAAATTAAAATTATAAATTTTCATAAATTTTAAAATAAAAATATGTGAACAAGTAACCTTTGACAAAATATTTATTATTTTTTCTAAATTATTGTATAACTATGACAACAAATGATAACAACTATTTTAATTGGATAATGAAATTTTGAATTTAAGGGTTGCTTTGATAAAAATTTTTATTTTTCATAGAATTTAAACAAATACAAATGCTTTTTACTTTTTTGGACGTAGCTATGACAACAAAATAAATAGTTGAAAAGTGATACTTTAAAGCGGCAAATCACAATAATAAAGTAACACTTTAATATGCAGGCGAAGAAAAAAGTTTTATTTGCAATTGAAAATGTTTGATTTATTTTGGAAAATGTTTTATTTGAATTGGATAAGGTTTATTCTATTTTAGGGAAAGTTTCGATTGAACTTTAAATGGTTTATTTTGGAATTGAAATCCTATATATTATAAACATGATATAAACTAAAATAGGCTCAACGAAATTCAAACTTGCTTTTAATGAAATATAATTTAATAAAATTGTATAATTAAATAAATTGCTTTAGTTTTTGCATCGACCGAATTCAAAAACTTTATATCAAGGCTTAAACAGTAATTCAGTACAAAACATTTCACATAGAAGCTGGGTTCTAACACTTGAACTGTGGACTGTGAAATCTTTTTTTAACCTATCAGAGAAGAAAAATTTCTATTTAACACAAAATTCTTATTTTTGATTGGTTAAAAACACCATTCACAGTTCCTAATTCGCATGTTAAAACCCAGCTTGATTATGTTAATAAAAAAGTGAAGTGTTATAAAATACAAATTTTTTAATATAAAAGGAATTATGTGTCAAGCAATATGTGTCAAATAACACATAAATAACTTTTAAGACCAATTTCTCACAACAACAAGCGTTCTAAGGGCGTGGACGCTATTTTAAAACTTTGTAGATTGAAACCACTCGAAACTATCGATTCAAATAAATTATTCTATTTATACGATGTTCGGACCAAAAATCTTTTACTATGCTATGCTCTTACTATGCTATGACTGTGTGTGATTTCGATAATTTGCCTGTTTGTACTAACCTAATGACTAATAAAACAGGAAAAAGAATATATTTAAGACATAATATGCATCCGACCAACATTGCAACAGTATTGTAGCAATGACCAATGATTCGTAAAGCATAATTCGCACGTTTCATTTAATTTAAAATTCCAGTGAGATTCCGCTATAAACACCTGTGTGATTAAGAACAATCGCAATGGCTGACAAGAGTCAACAATCAACCGTGTAGGCGTTGCCTTGTGAAACAAATATAAAAAAAACTTTCTACCGCTGATGCACAGGCCATCAGTTCTAGAAATATAGTGAGGTTCTTATCCATTCATCTGGTACCTAGCTTTTGCCATAAATTTTGCTTAGTTTGATTATTTTACAACAAGTAACTAGAACGAAAACTTAAAGAAAATATAATGTTACCAAACACAACCAACCAAAAAAATGGATGCAGAATTATTGCGAATCTACAAAAAACCCATATACTCATCAAAATAACTATTTTCTTAAATAATGTGTGAATTGAATTATAATTACATGAATTACAGTATGTGTCACAACAACACAGAAACCCTTTAAGACCTAGGTCCCGCGTGTTGTTGTGGAGGTGTTTTGAGGTGTTAACGAAAATGGTATATGGACGCCATTTTTTTGTTTAAGAATTATTGGTTAAATAATAAATCCTATTACATAACAAATTTCGTGATAAAATGGTAAAATAGTAGTTTAATCAATGAGTGTATAATAAAATAGTTTATTCTCAAGCAAAAGTTTAAAATTTGTTTAAAATTTTTCGTATATAAATTAAAATCGTATAGTGATATTTATATTAAATTATAAATTGTTTGTTTATTGTTATTGTGAATAGTGGAAATACTACTATAACAAAAAAGAATTATATTATAGTTATAAAATTTAACCAAATAGTGTTTGTTTCTGATCCTGTTGATGAGAAACCGCTATGTTGGGGAATCATCAAAACTTTTTCTGAAAAGTCTTAACAAAAACTCAACATCTGCTATGTTAAAAAACGGTACTTCAGCAAAATCATTTAATATGGCAAAAAATTAATCAACCAATAAATTTCGTATAGAATTAAAAAATCAATTTGAACCGTTAAACAAACAAACAGCTGATTTTTTATTATTGCGTAATGAAAAACAAGCAAAACATAAAAATATTCCGCCAGTTATAGCTAAAACAGGATCACTAGTGCAAATAAAAGAAATATTAGTTAAAAATGGAATAAAAAAGTTTGATATAAAATATATAAGCTTGGGTATAAAAATAATTACATACAGTTTAGCTGATCATCAGACTATACAAAAAAAATTAATTGATTCAAACAGAAAACTTTTCTCATCCTCCTGAAGAAAACAAAACTGTTAAATTCGTTTTATATGGTCTTCCGTCAATAGATACATCAGTTATTGAAGAAAATTTAAAAGAATTTAAACTTCAACCACTTAAAATATCAAAAGCTATTCCAAAACATTTAAGACATGGAGATGATGCCATATATTTTGTTAGTTTCAAAAAAGGAAGTGTTAACTTAAATTATCTTCGAAGTGAATTAAGAAGCATAGATCATGTAATATGTAAGTGGGAACAATATCACCCCAAATCAAATAATCCAACACAATGTGTACGATGCAATATGTTTGGTCACGGTATATCCAACTGTAATATGAAACAAAAGTGTCGCTATTGCGGATCATGGTGAAGACATGGAATGTCCACTAAAAGATAATGTAGCTCAACACAAATGTGCAAACTGTGAGGGAAACCATCCGGCTAATGCAGTGTTATGTCCAGCAAGACAAAATTATTTGAAATTAAAAACTGAGATCAATTCAAGAAATTATGTAAAGCAGGCATATAGGAACTTTAATTTAGATGATTATCCATCATTACCAACACAAACAGCAAGTGTAAAACCAGGAAATTCTTCTGATATTCTAAATAATAATTTCGGAATATATGGTAAGCATAGTGCATCTGCTATTGTCAAGCAAGACGATGATCTATTTGATACACGTGAGTTGCTAAATATTTTTTCTGAAGTTGTTACAGGCTTAAGACATTCCAAAACTAAAATTGATCAATTTGAATTCATTACAGGTCTCGCCATCAAGTATGTCGGAGCGAATTGAAAAACTCAAAATATGTACATGGAACGCAAATAGCGTTAAACATAAAAAACACGAGCTTATACATTTTTTAGAAAGTTACAATATAGATATAATACTTCTTAGTGAAACCCATTTAAATTCCAGTATTCAATTCTCGATTCCAAATTATGTACTATATAGAAGAGATCGCATATTTCAAAATATAGGTGGTGTAGCAATTTTTCTTAAAAAAAGTATAAAGCATAATTTACTTTCAGACTTAAACTTAAAGTGCATTGAATCCATTGGTGTCAGCATTACTTTGAACAACGGTTTAAATTTACAAATATTTGCAATATATTGCCCATATTCAAATAATCCAAACTTTCGGAATGATTTAATTAAATTGACTAGATATCGAAGTCCCTACCTGATAGGTGGTGACTTTAACTGTCGACATACATCGTGGAACTGCCTTCGTAATAATACAGGTGGAAGAACCCTTAACTCTTTAACTACTTGCAGTAACAACTGTGTGTTAATTTCACCAGACGATCCGACCTAGTGTCCTTGATTTATTTCTAACAAATGTTAATTATAACATTGAAAATGTTAGAACAATAAATGCTTTGAGTTCTGATCATTTACCGGTTCTCTGTTCATTGGATTTTGAGTGTGCACAAAGTAATAGTCAATTTCAAACCTATAACAGAAGTGATTGGAATATGTACTCATATTACGTTACTACCAAACTAAATGCTTTTGAAAATAATATTTCAAATATCAATGATGTAGATAATGCAATTGAATTCCTCAATGATACCATTCAAGAAGCGAGAAACCGTAGTACCCCACTTGTTTCGAGCACCTTTGTTGAAAAATTAATTTTACCGGAGTATTTATTAAAACTTATAAAACTAAGGAATACAGTGAGAAGACGCTGGATACGACATAAGTTATATCATGAAAAATGGTTGCTTAACAATCTGAATCAAATTATACGCCAAAAAATCCTAGAGATCATTGATAAAAAATGGCAAAATAAATTAATGAGTCTAGAATATCAATCAAAACGTTATTGGAAAACTGTAAAACAAGTGAAGAACAAACCTCGCCCTATACCACCTCTAAAAAACAATGAAGTAGATGTTAACTCAACCCAATTATTCTTAAATGAGGAAAAAGCTCAAAAGTTAGCCAAAACCTTTCAAGACGTACATACCATTGATGTAAATAACGATACAAATGAACAGATTGTTAATACTGTATGCAATGAAATTAATTCCAAAATAATCTCACAAGAGCCTGATACCAATGAAATTGAACTGGTTTCAATATCTGAAATACAATTGACATTCTAAAGGTCATTCGTCCACTTAAATCGCCTGGGGTTGACAAAATTCCGAATTTATTATTAAAAAAGCTCCCGATAGAAGGGATTAGCTTTATACAAATCATCTTTAATAAATGTTACACACTGAGCTACTTTCCAACCAAATGGAAACACGCAAAGGTCATCCCAATTTTGAAACCCGGTAAGGACCCAACAATATCTTGAAGCTATCGACCAATAAGTCTGCTGAACACTCTTGGAAAACTTTTTGAATACACCATCAAAAATAGACTTCAATCCTTTATTTTAGATAACAATATACTTATAAATCAGCAGCTGGGATTTAGAGAACAATCATCAACGATACATCAAATCCACAGAATTACAGATCATGTCAAACAAAATAGAAATGATGCAAAATCGACAGGAATGATACTTTTAGACCTGTAACATGCTTTCGATAAGGTATGGATGGACGGAATAGTGTTTAAAATGTATAGATTGAATTTCCCACTATATTTAATTAAACTCATAAAATCCTGCCTAGCAGGAACAACCTTTCAAGTTCAAGTTGGAAACTCTATGTCTCCCTCAATCGATGTTAAAGCAGGTGTTCCTCAAGGAGCAGTTCTCAGCCCTATTTTATTTAATTTATTTATAAACGATATACCTCAGACAAATTACGGTGAGTTGGCTCTTTTTGCAGATGACATGGCCTTATATTGTTCAAATGAAAATGCGGAAACTATATTGAATAACTTGGAATTGTACCTCATAGATATAGTGGAATTTTTAAAAAAATGGAAACTTAAATTAAACCCGATGAAATGCGAAGCAATATACTTCACGCGCTGTAGAGCTCAAAGAAAAACTCCACAAAGACCGATAATACTTGATGGCGTGCCTCTTGAATAGAAAACTTCAGTAAAATATTTAGGCATTCATTTAGATAAACGTCTTACTTTCAAAGAACACACGACCGTAATTCAAGCAAAATGCAATACGCTTCTAAAAGTTTTACTTGCTAAACAAAAAATCTAAGCTTAGTATAAGTAACAAATTGTTAATAGATAAAGTAATGGTACTAAATGTTATTATGTACGGTTGTCCCATATGGTGTAAAATGGCAAGCGTTCACTTAAAAAAATTCCAAGTAATTCAAAACAGGTTCCTAAAACTAATATTTAAGCTACCAAATAGATATAGCACTTCAAGGCTTCACTGTCTAGCAAATATGAAGTATATTAAACCTTACACTGATGAACTTTATAGCAACTATATAAATAAATTAATATATAATGATAATACATTGATTCAAAACTTGTCTGTAACTATATCTTAGCCGTTTCTGTTTCACATATTATGTAAATTAAAAAAAAACAACTAGATTTAGGTTAGTATTAAGTAGAATTAAGAATTACCTAAATGTAAATTATCCAGTTCATACAAAAATACTAATGCAAAACATCAAAAAAAAACATTATTTCAAACCTAAAATTATGTAATCTGCTGTAAAGTAATATATACTGATCTCAGAAAATGTATTTAAAATGCAATAAATAAATAAACAATTATCTGGAAAAAAAAAAAAAAAAACAATACTTTATTCTCTGACAAGGAATTATAAAAAATATTATATCTGAAAAGAGCATTTGAAACAATTAATAGAACAATTTTATTAACTAAACTCGATTCTTGTGGAATCAGGGTTTACCACTGAATTGGTTTGCAAGTTTTTTGAGCGGTTGCATGCAGAGAACGAAAATCGATGATGTTTATTCTGATACTGAATTTGCAAATATAGGAGTACCTCAAGGTTCTGTTCTGGCCTCCATTTTATTTATAATTTACATAAATGATATTGTAACTGCAAAAAAACATTCGAATATAAATCTATTTGCCGATGATACTTTAATTTCAATTTCTGGCCATAATATTGTAAATCTTCAAAATAAATAAAATCATAATCTTTGCAGTCTTGAAAAATGATTGAAATATAATAAACTTGTCGAACAATAATAATTTATAACACAATGATAAATAATATGGTACCCTTATCTTACCTCAATCTTAAAATATAGAGGTGAAAAAATTCTTATGAGTTAAGAAACAATGAAAATTTCTGCTTACAACTTTACTTGAAGTCGACATCACAAAACCAACTGTTATACAAAGGGTTGAACAAATTTAATCCGTTGCCGAATAAAATACAATGTGAAACCAGTTTAAAAAAAAAAGCTTTAAGAAAAAATTGTACAATTTTGTCCAAATTGAGTAATTTCATGTTGTGTGATGTGTCAATTTGTTTTGTAATTATTATTATTAATCGATAAATAAATATCTATTATTAAATAATAAGTGAAATATGCAAATTTATTTAAAATAAAAATTTCAAATCAAAAATTGAGTTGCAAATAAGTTAGGAATATGCCACTGATCTTTGATCAGTAGACGTACTATCTTCCTCAATAATTAAAGTCCACAGAGATATGTGTTGACTTATTTCTTCGAGCAAGCCTTAGCGTAATATCAAGAAATACTTAACTAAAACTGAAGACCCTGTGACATCTCATTGCTATTGCCAGTAGATATCTCACGTTAACTCGTATGTCAATCGAAGGGACTGGAGTATTCGGGGTTGTCACACTTGTAGATAAATGATTTTAAAAAATGTACAATTCAACGCGGCAGATCGGGTGACATATCTCCTGACGTAAATGGTTTATTTCAACATAGTTGTACCTCATTAAAATATTTTTTTTGTTTCTAATTAATAGTAAGGTCAAGTTAAAATTAGAGTTGCCACTAATATTTCTATTTGGCCTCACTTCAATTGCAATTTGCAAACCAAAATTGACAAGACTTTAACGGTACACTGACTAAATATCTATAAGTTATTTGAGCAACATACACTTTTCTTACCTTAAGCTTAGATTTCTTAGAATTTATGATACCAGTACTAAATCTATATAAATATAAGATTAAGATCGGAAATTGGATTAGAAATTATAGGACTAACATCAGTAATATAATCTTATAAAAAAAGCCTAGCATTAGTACTTCGAATAGAGCAACAACTAGGGCTAAACTTGAAGTTAAGCTATATATATAAGAGTGTAACTGATGTTATCGTTTAATAACAGAGCAGAGAGAAGGGTCAGAAGCAGGAGCATGTGTTGGGTACAGGTGTCCTAGGACTACTGTAACATTTGAGTAACGGTAAGACTACTGATACACTCAAGGAACAAATTCATAAGGATTCAATAAATGCTGTTTATGAAATTTTATAATCAACTTATTCGTGAAATCTATAAATTTTTTCCCAAATAATAAGTACGAAATATTTATAACAGTTGTTTATCGTTTGATAACCCATTAATGTATACTATAAACCAGCATTTATAAAAGAATAATCGTATATATATTTTGTAAGTTTTTTTATTTAACAAAATTATTTTTGAGAGTATGAACAGGATTATAAAATTTTAAAGCAGAATTCATAAATGAATTCGTGAAATTAATAAATATAACAGTTATTAACCGATAACTTTGTTCAATACTAGTGATTGCAAATTACCCGATTTCAAATTACCCGGTTACTCGATTAGTATTTTCCAAATTACCCGGATTACCCGGATAACCCGGGTAGTTATAAAAAAATTAAAAGATGAAAAACAATAAAAAAAAACCTCACAGTAGTAAACTAAAAATTGATCATTTTTTAATTGTAAAATAATATTTCAAAAATATTAAAGCATTTAGGGTAGCTGTACTCATCCGATTTCGTATTTTTTTTTTAAATTCCTGCAATAGAAAAAACCCGCTCCGATAAAGTGGATGTTGGCTTCACGGTCAATAACGATTGATTTAAATTTTCCAACATTTTTTTCGCTTTCCTTTATTTACATACAACATTTTCAGCTCTTTATCAACTGTAGTACCACTGTTATCTATAGTAGATCTTGTGTAGACAGCAATACATTTTTGTAGTTGTAAATTTTCAATATTATAATTAGCCGCATCATTATCCGATTTGATTTTTCATTGCTGACGTATTTCCCCATTTAGTTGAAATTATTCGTGCGCATCCAACTACGTGGCACCGAGATTTATCTGACTAGAGGGCAGTTTAATGTTTACGGATGTGGTTGGTTTAATGTTTATGGTTTAATGTTTATGGACATATTGCAATTTGTATGGTTAGAATAGAATCATTAGAATCACTAGCATAAAGAATAATTCAAATTTGCAAAAAGAGAATGAGCTGAATTTTATTTTGTAACTTTTAATGAGAAAAAACTGGACCTTTTGTTGTTCGGGTACTCGACCAAAATATCCGGATATTAAATACCCGAAAAATCTTCCTAAATACCCGGGTATCCGGGTACCCGGATACCAAGATTGCAAACACTATTCAATACTTCATAAACTCCTATTCATAAGAATAATAAATGCACTCATTAACAAATTCGTAGATTTAATGTAATTTTTTATGCATTTTATAATTTTTTTTTCAGTGTAGTAATATGATATGACTATATACCAATAGATTTAATACTAAAACTATAGAACAAATTATTTATTTCTGTTGAACTATATTTGCTTAACAGTTTTTAATTAAAATTATTTCATTTACAACAGAAAAAGGTTGATTATCTAAATTACATTGATTCCAGTCCAGTTAGATGTACAAGTAATTTTCATATCTCCAATCCAAATTTTTTTAGTATATTGAAAAACCTTAACAAATAAAGTAATTATATTTATTATACAAGAAAACACCTTAATGTTATAATTTCAACTTTCTTCTTGATGAAATAAAGAAAACGATTTTTATCTAAATTCCATTGAGGTAACTGCACTATTGAGGAAAATATGTTACGGAGTGATTAGATTTTAAAATTTGACCACAACATAGAGCAAAAATTTGTAACATATATTACGTATCGGTAAAAATTAGATGAAACTAACTAATTATAATGTCAATAAGATTTTGCAAAATATAGTGATTGATAAATAAATAGTTTCATGGTCGTCTTCGTTATATATTAATAGGAAATGTTATTACATAGTTTTATTTTCATTAATACTACAAATAAAGCCGGATATAGCACTAAATTGATTATTTTATATTACTTTAAGTTTGGAATTGTTTATTTTTGAAATTGTTTCTCGCTTGTCAGACTGGTCATCAAGACTAATTTAATTTTATTGAATGCTTTTGCATAAGACTCTGTGAAAATATGGCTTTTGCTTTTTTTCAACCACTCAATGACTGATTATACTAGTTCTTAAACGAAAATTGAAAAATAAACTAAAGTTTTCTGAAAACTTGTTATTTTATTATATAGAATTTCAAACAAACTAAAGTTCAAAACATAATTAACCAACGATAGTCGTATCATAGAGTTTAAACAAAAATATATTTGTTTAAAAAACGACAAATCACATATGTATACATAAAGGCTGAAAATTTCAAGTACACAAATAGTATCCAAGAGTTGGCATCTTAATTGATGTAGCTAATAAATCAATATGTCCGTACTAATACGACGAACGACTAACAAAAGAAACGTTATTGTTTTCGAACAAATAAATAGATATCAAGCACATCAACAAATTTTGAAGATATACGTATATTCAATTTAAACGAGGTTCATGATCAATTAACGCAATTTGACATTGAATATTCGAACTTGATTAAAAAATTTCTCAAAATGTTTAAATAATTCACATATAAATATTAATATCAATTATTTCATTTATTTACCTAAAAACTCTTCAATTGTGTGTGGTTTCTGTTATTTTTTTTTTTTTTGAAGGGATGAGTAAGTAGCCTTAAGTTTTATTTCGTAAGCAGCAAGCAAATAAATATTTATATAAGAATTAATTTATTCATTGCTAACGTAAGATTTATTTGTTTAAGCTTGGCGTAATTTTAAAACAATAAATCTGATGCTTTTAGCAAAGAAAATTAATTAAAACTTATTTACATGACTATTTGATAAAAGAACAATATAGCAAAAACCCATCTGAAAATTCCAACGGTTATCGACAACATTAACTTATTTGATGCTAATTAATTTTGGACCTTCCTCGAACAAGTTTTGCAATCAATTTTATAACTAAACTTACTTCGAATATAAAAATCGCAGCCTGATTGAGGTTGTGGAGTCAGAGTGCACACTACACCCATTAAATTCAAGATTTTATTGGGTTTATCCCAACAATATTAACCAATCTTCTTAGTCCGTAGAGTGAAATAATAACTCACTGAAAGAATAAAAATTTACCGGTAAATAGTGAAACATCGTTACAAACACCTATATCAATCTCGGATCGAGATTAAAATTAGTGTCTCCTTATAGTTCTACTAGTTGTGAGTTCACTCGCATTTTCAAAGATTCATATAACTCTTCATTCATTATCAGCTTATTTGTATTTTGAAAAACAATTAAAAAGAAAAAAACTAGAATTGAACAAACAAAATATGGAGGGGCTGAAATCTCACAACTCTGAGATATCAAGACTTAGGTCTGGGTTAAGGATTTTGATATAGTTTTCGGCAAAATACTTTTATGATGACATGGTTTTTAGTTTTGGGCAGTGATGTATATCAAACATAACTCTTTGTTAAAGTACAAGTATTTTTTTTATCTCTGTTTAAAAATTTATTACAAAACTAACACGAAACATCAATACGTTGCCGGAAAATTATAATCAAAATTCCAAAAATATTGTTAAATTAAATAAAATCTAACTTTTTCAAGATTCCAAAAATATTCCAAAAATTAGAATAAAATCAAATATTTAAACTTTTTCTAAATTCCAATAATATCCCAAAAATTCTTAAAAATTTAAACTTTTCCAAAATTCTAAAAATATTGCAAAAATTATTACAAAATCAAAAGTTAAATCTTTTTCCAAAATTCCAAAAATTATAATAAAATCAAAAATTTTAAATTTTTCAAAATTCTAAAAATATTCCAAAAATTCTTACAAAATCAAAAAATGAAACTTTTTTCAAAATTCTAAATATATATATATATATATATATATATATATATATATATATATATATATATATATATATATATATATATATATATATATATATATATATATATATATATATATATATATATATATATATATATATATATATATATATATATATATAAAATTCAAAAATTCTATTTTTTTCAATATTCTAAAAATTTTGCAAAAATTCTTACAAAATCAAAAATTGAAACTTTTTTCAAAATTCCAAAAATATTCCAAAAATTAGGAATGAAATCACATATTTAAACTTTTTCTAAATTCCAATAATAATCCAAAAATTCTTAAAAATTCAAACTTTTTCCAAAATTCTAAAAATATTGCAAAAAAAAATCAAAAATTGAAAATTTTTTCAAAATTCCAAAAATTATAATAAAATTAAAAATTTTTCAAAATGCCTAAACTATTCCAAAAATTCTTACAAAATCAAAAATTAAAACTTTTCCCGAAATTCTAAATATATTGCAAAAATTATTCCAAAATCAAAAATACAAACTTTTTCAAAATTCCAAAAATATTTCAAAAACTAAGTATAACAAATTCAAAAATGTTCATGTCCAATTTCATTTTCAATTACATTTACGTCATAAAAACAACTACATTTTTTTCCAAAAAATTGGCTTAAAAAAATAAATGAAATCATTTTTTGACACACTTGACATTATTTTTTTGACAAACTTGTAATGCCATAATTCTCTACAATAATAATTAAATTTCATGTCATACAAACAATTAATTTAATTTTTTTCTCAGAAAATTGGGTAAAACATAAATAAAAACCTTTCTTTTGACACACTTGCAACATTTTTTTGACTAACTTATAATGCCATAATTCTCAATAATAAAAATAAAATTTCATTTCAAACAAACAATTTTATTTTTTTTCAAAAAATTGGGCAAAAAATAAATAAAAATCTTTCTTTTGACTCACTTGACAACATTTTTTTGACAAACTTATAATGCCATAATAAAATAAAATTTCATTTCAAACAAACAATTTTATTTAAATTTTTTTAAAATTTTTATTCATTTGTCCCTTCATTTTTATTTAAATATCAAAAATCTTTCTTTTGACACACTTGACAACATTTTTTTGACAAACTTATAATGCAATAATCTAGTTTTTGATCTCACATACCAATCCCGACCATCAAGATTTCTCCAAATTTAATATATTTATCCTACGCACCTATTTATCTGTCCTATCCTAATCACTTAAAATGAACGTTTTTTAAGCCAAAAATATAAAAATTTGCTATTTTTGACACACATAATGATTTTTTTGACACACTTCCGGTACAGTTATCGAACACAGCGTCTTTTCGGACCTGTCTCTTAAGTATACCTATTTTTAGAAAAAAAAAATTTTGAAATCCCTCCAGCGGTTTTCCCTGCAGCGTAGGTAATGACGACCAGCCGGCCGACAGACAGACATATATTTTTTTTTTGCTTTTTCAGAATCAGTAGGTCCTAAAACGTCGAGAAATGCCAAAAAAAGTGGGGGCAAGAATTTCACTTTGAGCTCATTAATGTAATACTTAGGTCTTTCAGACCGAAGTAAATTGCGATGATTAGGAAAATCTAAAAAAAAAAGTATCTTATCGCCAGTTTAGTTTTGGTTATATGGTTGGTTGGCACATTCTAGAATATTAATTACAGTCTACATAATCTACAAAACGAGTGCAATAGAAGATACTGTTTTTTATTATTATTCTAAATTTGAGCTTTGACTTTTAAACATAAATGACAATAATAGTCTATACCTGTGGGTTGTGACATTAACGTAAAAACCAAATTGTTTGGGATTACATTGCTTCAATAATTTAGTTTTTTTTTATTATAGTGAAAACGGATTTATTATTATCAGCAGTTTAAGATTTTTAATTCAAACATCTACAAAAAGTATGTTCAGAGTTATACTGGTTTAAGGAATTATCTCCAAGGAAAAGTTAAGGCGATATACATTATAGTTGGAGAACAATACCACGAGTCTGCAAAGTTTGAGTTCAAAAACATAAGCGAACATGAACATCAGAGACTTTATACGCCATCTGTCTCTATCTATCTGACTACAATTTTTTTTCCTTTCTTCCTTTCTTTAATACAAAGAACATTCAACAATTCTTTTTGTCATAACAAGACTAACTTGTTTTGGACAAACAAATTACATCACAAATCTGTGTTATCAGTTCTAGGTTATTTTTGATGTCTTTTTTGTACTCACTCTACCATCCGAACAAGTTTGATTGTTATTCATGCTCCAACTAAGAGTTTCAAGACCTCGAATAAAATAGTGAAACAAAGAAAGCCCGTGATAGATCGATAAAACATATGTGTTTACCACTATTTTTACAAAGCTATATTTTGGTCTTTGCGTTTCAAAAATAAAAAATATATATTAAAGTAAACGAAAGAATTCCTCATTAATTAATACACTATATTAACCACTATAATAAAAGATATATTTTTAGTTCAACATATTTGCTCTTTACAACATAGAACAACTTAAAAACACAATTTTTATCATAGTGACAATAATCTCTAGTCCACCTACAGTTCTGGATAGAGGTTAAATAACTGAAAAATACGTTTTTATATCCGCAAATATAAAATTACATTCAACCATAGTCAATTTCAAATTAATGATATTTGTTAAAATTTGTTGTCAAATTTGTAATTATAAAAACTATTTAAGTAGTTTTTAAGGTTAAACATATGAAAAGAATAAATTAAATAATATGGGAATTTACGTTTTAGCTTTGTGTCTCGGTATCGGAAGAAAATCGTATGAATCACGCATTAATAGATATATCTAAATTTTTTCCAACCATCATCAATTACGATAATCTGAAATTTAAATATGATAGTAATATTATATAAACGAACATGTTAATTATAACATGTTAGTATAAACGAATGTTGTAATAATAACGACTAACCGCTAAGAATCGTGGAAATTTTTTGAATATTTTAAATCAGAATGTTGTTGTAAGAAATTGTAGCTACAACATTTTATAAAATATTAAAAACTTACACTTGTTTATATACTTTTTAAACTTTGCTATTAAACGTGTACAAAATATGTAATAAACTTTACCCATCTTTTATTTATTTTATTTTTATTTATTAACCTGTAAATTATATATAAATATTGCTACATGCGATTGTTTATTGTTAATTCAGTCATATGGTTACACTAAGTGTTAAATTTCTGAAAGCTTGCATTAAACATTTATGTATTAATTCATTATTCAGAAACTGTTTCTGTTGTCTTTATGTTCCTTAGGTAATTAATTTAAATCTAATTTTATTATAAAAAATTTTATTAAAGAAAATTACGATTGGCGATAGATAATATAAATCAGCCATGAAAATAATCACACAATTCATGTTAGGCTAATAGAATGTGTTTAGCCTTAGTTTCCTTATAAAACTTATGATTTCTGAAGAGATGAATAGATGAATAGATGAAAGAAAACAAAGGAAAAACCTTCAGATTTTCAACTCAGGTTTCGAGTACGTTCATTGACTTTGAATAAAAGCTATGAGTTGTCATAGATGCGATGCGACATGTGGGAGTGACTTGGTCGTAATTTTATATAGTTGTCGAAACTGAAGAAAATTTTATATATAACTAGCAATGATTTCAAAAAGTGGTAATGAGAAATGATAGCATAATTTTTAATTTTTTTTTTTTAAAATATGAATGAAAAATAATCAGCACTCTAGCTGATCAGTTCGGATATATGAAAAATTAGCGATCAAATAAGTTTTCAAGTAAGCAATAAAAAAATTTAAATGACTTGTTGAATTAGTAGAGGTGTGTCATCTCTATATAGAACATTATACAGAACAAAAATAGATTCAAAAATGTTCACAGTGCTCATGCTTTGTATTTATTCCCGACACGAAACACACAAAAACTGTTCTAAAGATGTTTTTCTGAGAGAAAATGAAAAATGTTTTCAAATTGCAAAATTCAAGTGAATTACAATCATTACTTTGATCTTAATCACTCACAAAATCTCTCAAAATTTTATTTTTTACACCAAATAGTGTAAAAGTTTTGTTTATTTAACATTAAGCCCGTCGCATATTATCGTTATCTCATAAGAAAGGGAATTCAGGAAAACTCGTTATGAGTTTTCGGTGTACCGGGTGTACCTTGGGTGTACCCCAAGGCTCAGTATTGTCCCCAACCCTATTTTTGATTTATATCAACGAATTGTTGAAAATCACCAGTAACCCAATAAATAGTTTTGCATATGATAGTACTCTGCACAAGTCGTTCGAGCCCCTTCCTTCAAAAGGTAAAATGCACGAACGAATTAATCCTGCCCGGAGAGACGCTGCCATAAACGTGAACAAAGACCTGAATAAAGTCGCCGACTGGGGTGACCAAAACCTTGTCAATTTCAACTCCACCAAAACACAGCTGTTGATTGTTTCCAGATTAAAGACTGAGTTCCCCAAAGATATTTTATTTAGTATGTGTGATGAACCAATAGGTGAATGTAAAAACATTCGTTTATTGGGTGTCACAGTTTCAAATGACCTACTCTGGAACGATCATGTAATGGCGATGGCAAAAAGCGCGTCTAAAAAACTTGGCCTCCTAAAAAGATGCAAAAAAATTTTCACTCCATACCAATTGCTCCATGTTTATAAGTCCTATATTCGTCCCTGTATGGAGTACTGCTGTCAAGTTTGGGGTGCTGCCTCTGTTTCCATCTTGGCCCTCTTGGACTCTGTTCAAAAGCGAGCTATACGAATTGTAGGTGATCGAACTTTGACATCAAAACTTGATTCCCTACAACATCGTCGCACTGTTGCTGACCTCGTTGTTTTTTACAAATATCGTCATCAGCAGTGCTCAGATGAAATCAGCGGCATCATGCCTCAAACTTATTCTTATCCCCGTTCCACTCGGCAATCGGCTGCCGCAACCAGTGAAACGGTAAAGATACCGCGCTGTCATACTGGCAGATCGCAGAGAGACTTCTTTGTCCGAACTGCGTACAAATGGAATAGTTTGCCGGAACACTTAGTCTCAGGTGGCTTCAACCCACAGATGTTTAAAAACACCTTAGAACGCCAGTTGTTGTGGGACCCAGGTCTAGACCTGGGTCTTAAAAGGTATTTATGTGTTGTTGTGACACATATTCTAAACCCTATTACACAACACATTTTATTAAAAAAAAAAAAAAAAAAAATTTTCAGGAAAACTCGTTATGAAAATATTCAATTTACATTGTGTGGTTTTTATTGCAACTTATTTATTTTAATATGAAAAAAATTTCAAAATCTCGTTTTAATTCTATTTGGAGTGGAGTGGAGTATATATCCATATAGTTGGTCCCGGATTTATTTCTATACTAGCCATGACGAGGATTATTTAAAGCAGTGAGGCCAGTGACAGCTGCTTCCTAAACCAAAAACTGGAGCGACAGATTTGCATCTTTCGTCGAAATTGTTGTGATGGTCCTTGGTCGGAATTGGGTTCCGAGTACTTCTGGGGCGTAGACCAGTCCATTTTGTTCGGTCAGGTTTGATACATGCATGATTTGGATCGTTACGTGAAAAACTGTTAAACTTTCTGACATTATTGAATAATGTGGATTCGGGTCTAGTGAATAACTGTTTGTTTTAAAGTAAACTAATAACTTTGAACACTGGATTACAATTTTGATGGCTTGGTTGGGTGGATGGGTGGGACAGTGAATGGGATCTTGAAAATGGAAGAACTGCTTTCTTTTCAAAATTGGACAAAGTAGAAGAAGGGTTGAGGTAAGGGTAAGGGTAATAACTGTGGTAGCTTAAATATTATAAATATTATAATTAAAGGGGTAAGGGTAATAACTGTGATAGTTTAAATTGCGCAATAGGTCGATTATTTACAGATGTTCATAAAATAAAGTAAATAATCTTAATATATAATGGATTTATGTATGTTGAATTTTTTTTACCATAAAACACACTCAAAAAAAAAAACCTAAGTAAATTTTACAAATTTTTTATAAATACAGAACTCACAATTTTTTTCTTTTGTTTACCAAAAATATTGTAGAATACAAAAAAATTATTTGAAGAAACCAAAAATTTATTTGATTTACAAATTATTTTTGGATTTGAAGGAAAAACATTGTAGTTTTATTAAAAAATTTTGTATGTTATATATAGATATATGTATATATAAAAATTTTGTAAAGTGACTTTTACTTTTTTGAGCGCAGACAAAAACCTAGATGTAAATATAAAATGCGTGTTTTTAGCTAGAAAAACAATTTTTTTACATAAAAAAAATGTGAATAAAAATCGAATTGCAAAAAGTTTAATGCTGACTTCATCCTGTGAATTCACACATATTAATGTAAACATTTATACAAAAACTTCCCAAAAAATACTATGCATCAAATAGACAATTGAGTAATCACAGATGGATATATTTGAAATAAACGTTTGCCTCAGACAATGGGTCGCAGTTCTGATTGAAATTAGTTGAATCTTTCCTCTCAAGGAATGGGCTTCATCAGACCTTTATAGCTCTGTATTTTCCACAATCTAACGCACCCGAGCAGGTGAAGAGCAGTGTCATTGCTAGGCTACGTGCGTACCTAACCGAAAACCCTACTCGGTGAGACGTGAATTTTAATGAAATTACTTCTATGAATCCACACATAGTATTGTCAATAAATTTAATACAAAATGTTTAATTATAATTGACTAATTACAGATGGATGACTGATTCAACTAAAAAAAGAGTGAAGATGCAGTTTCAGTTAGAATAGAAAAAGAATATTAAAATATGTTTCTTTGCCACCTCTGTTGCCGAATGTGTATAGATAGCACCAGGATTTTATGACATGAGTGTCATTTCGAATAAACTATGAAACATATCAAAAGCTTTTCCAAAAAACTATTCTAAGATAAAAAGATAAATGATTTCTGTTAAAACTCACATTTTGACATACATCATGACAATAGAGTTTCATAACTAGATCAAAGTGTTTTTCAAGCTTTTCTTGAAAATCTTCAATAACCCACAACACCCCGGTCTGCAAATAAGCCTCAATCAATAAAACTGAATGAATTGATAAAATTATAATGGTGAGAAAATTTGTGGACAGCACTTAAGAAATTCGGCATAATGAACTTAACAGTCTCCACACCAGTTCATGAAAATAAAACATAAACTTCTTTAAAAAAAAAATTCACCAGTGTTGTTCATATAGCACACATATGACAACGATTGACCATATATGGGATATTGATTTCGCATTGAATAGCATCAATGAATAATACACCACTAAACCTGTGACAGGATATGCTGACTAAAAACAAATATTTCCATTTTATGAAGTTACCCATATAGTAAGCAGACAAGAAATTTAATACAAAAATTTCCCAAAAATTATTCTTCATATTTCCAGCTCTCTAGTTTTTTATAAGTCACACATTTGTCTGTTCTGATTATAAAAAACTAGTGAAAACAAATAAAACTATCAATCATGATTTCTGGTAGAAAAATGTTAAAATGGTTTAATATTTTTGTGAAATCCAGATTCTTTACCTCTTAAAAATTAACGACCCACAGATTAAGAAGCTATAAGCTTAAAATAAAACTGGGAGTTATAGCTGATTAAAAATAAAACCTATTTATGAAATTTTTCAATAGATAAAAATAGTTGGCCGAAAAATTATTAAATAGAAACATTTGTTATTGTTCGCAAATTGAGTTTTGTGAAGTAATACAAGTAGCTCAAATCTTTTTCGGGCGGAAGTATCGTTTTCAAACGGAAATGATGTTCAGTAAAATAAATTATAATGAAACCATATATATTCATCTCTATCATACTACACTCTGATTTTAAATCTTAAACACATACATTCACACAATTGCATCTAACAATAATGAAAAAATAAAATAAAGAAGAAGTTTAAACAACAATATGATATAATAAGGGCAAACGAATATTATTTTCAACAAGTATATACGATACAATTCGATTATGTGTCGTTATTTTTTGGAATGAAATTTTAATAGTTTATCATTTGTTAATGTTATCTTATTTTTTTTTCAGTCTCGTGTTAAGTATTATATGAGTTAGACGATTTTAGTGTCGATTTAAGTTACTTAATTTTTGAGTTGAGTTGTTTTTCAAATTTATATTTTTTTCTTATTTTTCATTCAAACAATAAAAGAAAAGTGAGGGTAATATTTACACCCGGTTATTACACATGTTGTAAATTATACTATAATACATAATGTATTACAAAGTCAATAAAACTATTATCATAATTAAAATATGAAATTAGAGGTTTATGATAACTAAAGTGAGATTTGAGAAACAACTTTACTTTGTAAGTTTTTTTTTTTTATTTATTTATTTATTTATTTATATCAAAAAAGAAAGTACGTAGTACTTATACATTTGATTCTAATCACAATGTTATTTTGAGTATCACAGACTAGGCCAGAGTAAAGTTAAATATTAAAATCTACTAAAAAAGAAAAACATTATAAACGTTACTTAAAATACTTAAAAACAAATAACATCACAACAAACTGTGAAAAATCATCATCTCTGAGGCACATAGAAGCACCCCATACGTTTAGATATATACTGAGCTGTAACTAAAGTTTACAAAATTGACCAGGAATATGGATTTCGACCCGGTCCGTTTTAATTCTAGCGGTAAGTTATTCCACAGTTTGATCCCCCTTACGAAAACAGATGTATTAAGAGCGACGCATGAATTTGAAGCGGGGATGAGTCTTAGGTTATCTGAGAATCTAAATGAGAAACATAATTTTTTCATAGAGATAAGTGGACTCTGAGTACGAATTAAGGTTTTCAGGAAATAGCATGTTCTGAAATTCAAATATAGGTGAGTATATCACAGCTCAATAAACGCGTAGTATATGGAGAGATGTAGTCAAATTTTCTTAGTTTAAAAAGATATCTGGTACAAGCATTAAAGCACATACGAAGCCTATACTCGCATTTCTTGCTCATTCCGAAGAGGACCGTATCCCCGTATAAGAAATGAGGAAGGATGTACGATATGAATAGTCGTCTTTACAGGCTGACATCAGCGAACATTGTGAGTCTCCAAAGTCCGCGAAGGCAAATAAAAACTTTTCGAGACAGACTTGTTACGTGTTCGTCCCAAGTTAACTTGTTGTTGATCACAACTCCTAAATTTTTTAAATTTTTCGAGTATGGCGCTGGATTGTTTAGCAACATTAATTTCGGCAAATCATTTAAATTATATGAAGTGGTATTCAAGTAGATTACAATGGCTTGAGTTTTTGCAGTGTTGAGTTTTAGGCCAATTTCTGATGCCCAGCATTCGATTCTCCCAAGATCGTCATTCATAGCTTTCACGCAATCAGAAACAGAAACTAAATCCAGATCCCTTGAGAGGTAGATCTGAATATCGTCTGCATATAGATGGAAATTACAATTTAATATGTTTTCGCTAATATCGGCAACATACATGCAGAACAGTAGAGGACCCAGAATGGACCCTTGGGGTACACCTGAACTGATCAAGATTTCGTTAGATAAATTGTCGTCGATTTTTACTTTTTGAGTCCTGTGCGAGAGATACGATAAAATCATTAAAGCCGCAGGCCTAGAAAAGCGAAACTTTCTGATTAATTTGTCGCAAATTACATCATGTTTAATTGTATCAAATGCCTTCGAGAAATCAAGCAGGCACAGTATGGTCAGCCTCCTTAAATCCATGTTTCGTCTGATATCATCACATATTTTCAATAAGGCTGTAGATGTTCCATGTAACTTTCTATAACCGGACTGGAATTGGCAAAACAGAGAATTTTCTTCGAGGAAGCTGGTCATCTGCGCACTCAAGATCTTTTCAAAAGCCTTTGACAGTGAAGATAACATACTTATTGGTCTGAAATCGGCGATGTCACTGGGAATTTTAGTTTTGGGGATCGGCAAAATCATGGAGTTACTCCACTGCAAAGGGAACTCGGAGCTAGAGAGGATGAAATTGAGTTTTGGGGATCGGCAAAATCATGGAGTTACTCCACTGCAAAGGGAACTCGGAGCTAGAGAGGATGAAATTGAAAAAGTGTAACAGGAAATTAGCTACAAAAGGAAAGATGAGTTTAACAAATTTGATATTGATTTTGTCAAGTCCTGTAGCATTAGATTTGACTGCAGAAATGGAATTCCACAGTTGGTCTAATGTAATATTTTTAAATGAGAAAAGATTTGTGTTGTCATCAAAAGAATAGTTGGATATGTTGAAAGTGTCTGCGTTATTTGGTTTGTTGAAATTGCTGGCAAAATAGTTATTTAGTTGGGTGGGTGTGAAAGGGATTTGTGCCGATCTTTTCGGCTTGCCGAAACCCAAATTTTTTATGTTTCTCCAAAAGACTTTAGGTGGTAAGGTTGGGTCCAGTTTAAATTTCAGAAAGTTTACTTTCGCTGAGCGTATTAAAGAAGTGGTAGTGTTACGAACCAGCTTAAATCTGTTTCAGTTCTGATCAGTTTTTGATTCTTTCCAACGTGTGTAAAGATAACTTTTAACAGCGACATGAATTTCGATGGTCTTATTGATCCAGGGTGGCTTTTTTGGTTAGATTTTCACTCTTTTCAATGGTATGCAAGCGTCAAATATGATATTAATATTGTTATTTACGACTTCAAGTTGCTCTGTAGAGGTTGTTAGATATCGCAAAGATTCCCACGGGAGGGAGTTTGATAACCGGTTTGCTTGTTCGGAATCAAAATGTTTATAGTCTCTGTAATAAAAATACCGATCAGCCTTAGGGCAATCAACATTTATTGAGAAAAATATGAGATCGTGGTGAGAGCTACCTCCTAGGGATATCTGGTTGAAAAAGGAGATCTCATTTTTATCAAGGACGATAAGATGGTCAATAAGGCTCGGAACAGCATTTTGATTGGCAAAATGCGTCGCCTCACTCTTATTATAGATTGTCAGACCGAACAGTGTTAGAGTATTAATATAATCGGCCGTTACTGCATTGGTAGGTTTCAGGAAGTCAAAATTTAGATCACCAGATATGTATATTTGTTCATACAAGCCAATGTGGCTAAACAGAAGTTGCAAGTCATCCACCGATGATTTGAATTTATTATATGGTCTTCTAGGGCTACATATGGGGGGATTGTATATTACCCCAATTATGCACTTAGTGTTTGCATTCGAAATTTCGACAAATAGAAATCCGATGTCAGATTTTAACTTATTAACCAAAGAGTTAGGGATATTAATAATGCGATATTTAATATGCTTCTTTATATAGATAGCGTAGTGGAGGTTTCGTACGGTCTTTTCTGATTAGGTCGAAACAATCAATAGCAACCAAGTTGTCATTTATTTCATCATGCAAAAATGTTTCTGACAGACATGCAAAGTCGATGTATGAGTTCTGAATGGCCAATATGAACTCGTCAATATTATTGGGGAGACCTTGGATGTTGTAGTGACAGCCATTAAGGCAATTTCTCCTAGAAGAAAGCGCGGAATTGATAACTATTTTTGGGAGAGAGATCATACCTAGGGAATATTTTATTGAGCAAGATATATGCTGCAAGATATATGCTGGCGTTTGGAAGATGAGATTCACACAAGTCACGCAAGAAAAATAAATTATTTATATGAGTTTTAAAATAGATAATAAAAATAAAAATACATTTATGATACTGGCCTAGTTATATGTTTATTTATGTCTGGAAGAAGATCTAACTGCGGTTTTGGGGTTTGGTACATCTTTGTCATCTTTATCAATTGCTGGCTTAGTGATCGGCAACTTATCAAGAGGAGGACTTGCAAATCCTAGAAACTCGGCGTCCATTGAACTTGAGTTGATACTACTTATACTTGCATTTGGTGTGTTTGCTTGGTTCGAGGAGATTGTAGGTTTATCAGTTAGTATCGTCGTAAAGGATGGCTTGCTGGTACCATATGATAATGCAGATCCAGATAATATTGTTGTTTCGTCTCTAGTGCCCGAGTGGTTGTTAGTTTTGTTTAATGACTTCAACCCCTCCTACTTCATATAAATACAGCAATCGTTAACATCTTTATATACTGAATGTAGCTCCTGGTTTGTGAGTTTATTAAGGAGAACAAAATCCATCATTTCCTTATCTGTTGGTTGAGTTGATCCGGCGGGAAACTGAAACTTCAATGTGTTTATTCTGGTAAATCGGCTCATATTTAACTTTCAACTTATTTCACTAAACCAAAATGTATATCTAAATTCTGAGCTAATAGCTCGATTATAATTGAATAAACTTTCCCGCACAATTATTGATTTCAAATTTTAACAAATATTAACTATCGAATGACTATTGCACTTTTAAGTTGTTTACGCTTTGACGTTTAACAAAGTAATGTTAAGTTTGCTAATTTCTTGAAAAAACCGCATCAATTGTTGTACTAAATCTTGTTGTTGAATTAAATGGATGTGTATTCATCGTTGGGGTAGCGAAAATCCGTAATGTTACGTCCACGCCGTGCTACCTGGGTAACGCTAACAGAATTAGGTTGGTGTAGTTGAGAGGGGCAAAGTAAATACTGCTTATACTCAATGATTCTGCACCATGGTGAGTCATTGGCGCCATAAAACCAATGCAACTGAAGCGTCTGTTCTCCATGTTAGGGGCGGCTTGGAGCGGGCGTCGGTTTTGGATCAAGCGGCTCGCTATATAAATATGTAGAAAGCGTCTGTTCTCCATGTAATGGGCGGTTTTCAGTGGGCGTCTGTCTTGGATCAAGCGGCTCGCTATATAAACATGTAAAAAGGTTGTTTCTGGTGACCTTAAGATGCAGAACGAACCCATTCACGAAAATTTGGGTTGGGCGAAGGGCTAACACCCCATTTCCGTAAAAAAATTATGGTCATGAATTCTGTACACAGGCCTCGGAATATCTCGGATTCATTATTGGAACGACCTCGGAAACTGTACCTGGACTACGATTTTTAAAATGGGAACCTGGAACGTGCTAAGCCTCAGAAGACCAGGAAATCTCCTAAAACTCACTCAACAAGTCGAGAGCTACACACTGGATATAGTAGCATTACAAGAACTAAGATGGCCAGGTAGTGGAATCCATGAAACAGCGAAAGGATACACCCTTTATTATTGCGGTCATCAAAACGGAGGAGAATTTGGAGTTGGCTTTCTTATACACCGTCGCGTGAATCAGCATGTTATCGACTTCTGCCTAATTAATATGCGGTTATGCACACTGAGAATCCGCACGCAGAAATTTAATGTAACGATCATCAATGTTCATGCACCTACTGAAGACAAATCAGATGACATTAAAGACCTGTTCTTCCTCGAACTCGAAGAAGTCATCAATAACATCCCGCGGCACGATATAAAAATCGTGGTAGGTGACTTTAATGCTCAAATCGGTAGGATTGCAGAACTTAAAACACATATCGGCCCTAACAGCTTGCATCATACCAGCAACAATAACGGTTTTGGCTATGATGTATGATCGCTCATAGCTGGCTATGATGTATGATCTAGTAATTTCCAGCACTTTCTTCCCTCACAATAGAATTCACAAGGCAACTTGGAAATCAAATGACGGAAAAACGGAAAATCAAATCGATCACGTCATGATCTCTAAGAGACACTCTACAAGTATAACTGACGTTCAATCATACAGAGGTGCTGATATGGACACCGATCATATGCTTATCATCTTTAAGTACAAGTGCAAATTATCATCTACATTTAACAGACAAGCAAAAAAGACCGTGCGCTGGAATGTCGAAACATTTAAACATCCGGAATCGCTGAATAGATATCAGGAAATAATAACACAAAACATAGAAGAGCATGACATCTCTTCTGAGATGCCATTAAACATACAAGAAGAATGGCAAACGCTTCAATCAACCATTATAGCCGCAGCACAAACTACAATCGGAAAACGACCACCAAAATCACACAACGAATGGTTTGACGACGAGTGCCGCCAATCCGTTGAACATAAACAAAAACTGCGAGAAAAATGGTTAACAAGGAACACCCGAAGCTCCCAAGCTGATTATCTATGCGCCAGGAAAGCCTCAGCAAAACTTCTACGTAAAAAGAAACGCGAACACATGAAGAGCTGCATCGAAAACATCAACCAACATGCGGTCAACAGTAATTCAAAAGAGTGCTTTGCTAATGCACGGAATCTGACAAAAGATTTCCACCCAAGACCTACAGCCATCAAAAATGAAAATAATGAACTCACAACAAGTAAACGTGGTGTGCTGGCAGTGTGGCGATCCCACTTTCAAGACCTACTGAATAGGACGAATGAAGTTCATCCTATTCGAGCAATTGCTCCATCAACTGAGGAGATTTTTGTCCCTTACCCAGCAATAGAAGAAGTGGAAGCTGCCATTAAAAACTGAAAAATGGCAAATCACCAGGTTTTGATGGAATTCCAGCAGAACTTCTGAAAAATGGGAAAGCAGCTCTGGTCTCACGTATATACGATCTCATTCTTGCAATCTGGGACCAAGAAGAACTACCTGCTGAATAGAAAACAGCTCTCATTGTTCCGCTACATAAGAAAGGTGACCGTCTAAAGTGTGCAAATTATCGTGGCATCGCACTGTTGAATACTGCGTACAAAATACTAGCTAATGTCGTCGTACTTGCTCGACTCATCCCGTTCGCCGAATCTATCATCGGTGACTATCAGTGTGGTTTTCGTCCCAACCGCTCAACCACAGATCAATGTTTTACATTAAGGATGATTCTGGAAAAATGTTGGGAGTACAACATCAGCATTCACCAGCTCTACGTTGATTTCAGGCAAGCATATGATAGTATCATCCGCGACAACCTCTGGTCCGCACTCATATGCCTTGGTATCCCCGAGAAACTTGTTTCTCTGTGCAAACTCACAACATCGGGATCAAATTGTAGAATAGTAATCGAAGGGTTAGTTTTTGATCCTTTCGATATAACATCAGGTGTTCGACAAGGTGATGCACTCGCGCCCGTACTATTTAATTTGGCGCTGGAGTACGCGATAAGAAAAAGCCGAATTGAGACACAAAACTGCATATATAACAAATCTAGTCAAGTTCTTGGCTACGCAGATCATATTGTGCTTCTCGGACGTAGAACAAGCGATATTAAGGATAGTCTCTCTCAGCTTAAAAGAAATGCTAAACGGCTTGGATTATGCATCAACACCGGCAAAACTAAAGTGTTAACAACATCTAAGAACATACCTCCTGGAAATCTGGGTACTGGCGACTATGAAGTGGAACGCGTGGAAAACTTCAAATACCTCGGGTCTGTCATAACATCGTCAAATGACATGCAGGCAGATATCAAAGCCCGTGTCTCTGCCGCATACAGAGTTTTCTACGCATACTCAAAACTTTTGCGATCAAAACATCTTTCGCGGTCGTGTAAACTCACACTTTACAAAGCATTAATCCGACCTGTACTTACATTTGGAAGTGAAAGCTGGACACTGACTTCCTCCGATTGTAGAATTTTATCAACATTCGAGAGGAAGGTCATACGAACAATTTATGGTCCATGCAAAGTTGCTGAAAATCAGTATAGAATCCGAATGAATCATGAAATCAGACAGCTTCTTGGAGGCTGCGATGTAATCGGATTCAATAAATCCAACCGGATTAGATGGTTTGGTCATGTAGAAAGGGCTCCATTGGATAGAATGATAAAAAAAGCGTCCCAACAACAACCAGCTGGTGTTCGTCGAAGAGGAAGACCTAGACAACGCTGGCGTGATGACATCATCCAAGACCTTCGTGATATAGGATGTCGAAACTGGGGTCAACTGGTCATGGAACGAGATGGTTGGAAGCTGGTGGCACAGACGGCAAAATCCCTCCACGGGATGTAAACGCCAGAGAGAAAGAGAGTATTCATCGTTAAATTTAATTTGTAATACTTTGTAAGAGTTGGTATTACATTATGTAAATATGCTTTTTTACTACACATGTTGTAAATTATATTATTGATAAATATTACTCTAAATTTCAATATAACATATTTGTTTTATATTTAATCTTTTTAGTAATATCTGCCACAATAGCCAAACAAGTTTTCCTTCAACCGCGTGTAAAGATTACGCACTTTATTTGTTTTTGTTGCTCGACAATTTGGGGACAATAAAAAGTATTTTGGTTTTT